>CAUHTR010001936.1:0-67760 GCA_959609185.1 Schmidtea polychroa | reverse complement strand
AAATTACTGAGAGCCTCCTACCTAAACTGTTGAGGATTCCATATTTTGATAAATTAAAATTACCATAAAAGGTTAAGCATATAAAAATAGTAATGTAGAATATAAGTATCAAATAAAACATCAAAAATTCAATTTTTCTTGCTTTTGTTGAAATACTTCCGACTTCTTTCTCAATTCCTGTTTATAAAAAGCGTTTGCGGAAAAGTCAAATGCAATTATATAATTGATAAGGGGTATTAGGTTTTGCAAATGTCTTTGTTAAAGATTTCAGCTTAGAAATTCGAAATTCTCTTTGAAGTCTTTCTTCTTCAAAAAATACAATTACTTAGTTCAAGAATCTTGGATTATCTTACCTTTTGGGAGCCATCCGACTTATGTTTGTCTATTTAAATGTTTATATTAGGAATAAATAACACAAACACTAACGCGTTCAAATACAATAGAATATAATAATGAAAATATTTCTATCATTCCAAAATGACCAAAAAATGGTTACTGAATTTTCAAGTTTTTTCATCGCTAGATTAGCGAATATTAATTTTGGTTTTTTGATTCCTCGCTTGAGCTGTTCAATAATAACTTCTTTAGTTTTTATATTGATCCCCAGTTCGGTACTCAGTTTCACTTGTATTGGACATTTTAGAGATTTTTAGTTAAATATATAAAAATTTAAAGAAAAATATAACAATTTATAGAATTTTTATTGAAAATTAATTTAGGATTAAGATTAATAATTTTAAGATTCCATTTAATTTATTTAAGCTTTCGATTATCTATTTTTATGATCTCATCAAATTACAATTACAGCTCATTTTAAACAACAGCTTTATTAGGATAATTATGTGATATTTTAAATCCTTTTAGAGCACAACTAATATTACCCCCTAATTAGTTATTGAAAATAAATTAATAAAATTTTGAAATAATAAAAAATTAATTAAAATAGACGTTATTGTCAATTTGCCCCTAAGTGAGCATTGCTGGTCGACCGAACAGGCCGAATGTGCAGTTGTTTAGGCCATATAAGTTATAAAGCTTTACAAAAAATTAAAATAATAATATTATTATAATGTATTTGTTTAAATATTGTGTGTTCACTGACAATACCAATCAATTTCAGAATGTCAAAACATTGAAGTCACGATATCAAGACTAGACTCCAAGTTTCTAAAGAAGTCGACTGGTCTAATGATGAGAAAAACCAAAAAGCAGGAAGACAAAGAATTAATTCAACAATAATTATAATTATCCGAAGTGAACATCCCTCAAAGTTCCATTTTCTTTTTTGACGGTATATACATATCTCGAGCTTCTAATCAAAGAAGTCATCGTCTCTGTACTACAGGAATTGTTTGTGTTCTGAATTTTTTAAAGTAAATACATTGGTGATACTGCCTAGAATTTCTAATTTTTCACCTACCCCTATGGAATTGCACAAGTTCATAAATATGTCAAAGAACATCATTTTTAATTTGGCGACGAATAAGTGCTAGCTGGTCAAGGAATTAATGAGCTATGATCAATAAATGTGAAATTTGTAACGAACTAAAACATAAGTTTTTTTAAGTCTTTAAAACATACGTTAATGACAGGAAAACTGTCGACATATATCGTGAAAAGAATGTTTGATTGGCGTTATCTTATAATTAAATCATTGCCATGTATGTTTAACTATTTATCTAAAATATGTTTGTTTTAATTATAAGATTTTTGTAATAATTTTGAATTGTTATGACACAACTAAAGATGACGACAAAAATTTTATATTAAAACTAAAAAAATATAATTTTGTAAAATTACATGTTAATATTATATTAATGTTAAAATTATAATAATATATCAGTCTAACAGAATCACTCAAATATTGCAAGCACAAATATATCTGAGAAATTTTGTCAGTTATTTTCAATATTTTTTTCTATTTTTTAGTATTTAGAATTTCTCAATAATTTTATTTTTTCACACAAAAATGTATTAAAATGAAGTACAAATTTCGGTGTAAATTATTCAGTTAAATTACATTTATGAATAATTTAAGGGTGGGATATATACAGGGCCTAATTGATTGTAAAACTCAAACGGGGACCAAAGAAAGGCATTTATTGAGATGCAGTCTAATTCTTAAGTTCCAAGCCAATAAATTGAACGGTTTGATGAACAATGAAAAAGAATCAAATAAATAACAAATTTAAAAGATTTTAAATAAATAATCTCTTCCAATAAATATTCAATCAACAAGTTATTGAGTGTACCTTATTACAGCGCATATCACGTGCAGGTGGGTATAACCAACACCTTTATATGAATCGCGAATTTTAACTAAACCAGTAAAAATTATTGATGTACTGTAAGAGTTGATAAAGTAAAATAAATTCAGTATAAAAACTTGACATATTGCATTCCATTACATGCGCGAAATACTGTTGTTTTCTTTTAAACTATGCTTTTGTTTATATAAAACTAATTAAGGATTTTAATGCCAGATTGAACAAGTCGACTTTCCTTGGAATTATATTATCGTTTGGAAGTAAATGGCATTTCCATTATTTCCATTATTTAAAGCTTAAGAAAATTACAATAAAATTTATTTCTTTTTAAATAAATGTCATTAAAACAGTTGACAAGGCAAAGGAAACAGAGAAATGACGGTAAATTATGTCAGCAATATTTCGACGAATTAAAATTCACTGACAAACATCCAATCAAATTTGTGTTGGTTTCGCAGTTAAAATCAGAAAAAGAAATTCGGATAAAAAAATATATTTAACTTTGAAATAATTTCAATTTGATATGTTTAATATTTCTTCTATTCTTGATATTAGCCTTGATCAGAAATCAGAGATGTGCCATGAATCGATCGTTGACAATAACGATTTTATTGATAGAAATATCGATGTTTCAAGTAAATATTTATAATAATTTTAGATTAAATATCAGAAAAATATCATTTCTATGTTCATTGTTTTATTAATTAAAGATTAATTTAAAATTTATTTAAAGTTGAAACGGAGACGATGCCGATGAATGATAAATTCAAAACTTCTCAAAGTATACTTGCCAGTAAATCGTTCTCAGACAAAAGACCAAGAAAAGCTCGAACGGCTTTCACCGAAAAACAATTATGCGAATTGGAAAAATCATTTGACAAACATAAATATCTCAGTGTTCAAGATCGACTAGAGTTAGCAAATTATCTTGAATTGACAGATACCCAAGTAAAAACTTGGTACCAAAATAGAAGGTGAGAATTAGTTGTTATATAATATTTGTTACATCACCATTTGATAATCTAATTTTCAAAATTCTGCTTAACATTTCAATTTTTCTATAATAACTTTTCTATTCTATTTAAACATCTTGAAAGAAACATAAACATGAATTCGAATTCAAAATTTGTTGTTTCATCCTTAAAGATTCAGTGTTATTCTTTTCAAATTAATATCGCTTCATTTAAACAAAAAAATAATATATATGTCTAGAAAAATGAATCAATATTAATTAAATTCATTTTTCCTTTAAATCTAATTTTAATAATTTTAATAAAATTCTTCTTTAAAATCATGAAAATCAGGAACATAGCAAGGATTTCAGTTTGGGGAGGTAAAATTATTAATTATTGCAAGTTAGCGAGCAATGTTAAAAGTTGAAAATAGAAAAAAATATTTTCAGATAATTAACAAATTTATTATTAATTATTAACAATGTATGTATGTTACATAGAATATATTGCAATATAATATTAATTCGTCTTGGTCCCTTCATTAATTCAGAAAGAATTTCATCTGGACTTAGTTTAATGTCTTGATGAATATATAACAAAGCCAAACCGTTTAACCTTTTTTCATCCATGGCATTTCTTAAATATGACTTCAGGTATTCAAGTGATGAAAAAGAACGCTCTGATGTACACGTTGATACCAGCAAAGTAGCAAATATTGTAAGAATATAAATATTTTTATAAAAAAAATTAGATCACAAATTGCTAATGTATTTTCAGTAATAGTCGGTTTGATTTTTATTTCTTAAAATTTTTTATAATTTATTTTGGGGATGGGAAATGCCCTTTATGCCCCCCTAGCTTCGTCCCTGATGAAAATAATATATAATAAAAAGATAAAAAATAAAAAATAAACTATATTTATTTAAAATTAAATTTGAAAATTAATAATAATTACGCTTATATGATAAATCATTTCTGCTAATTGTATATTATTTTCTCATTTATAATTTCTCATTCAATTTAATACGTATTTTTGCAGCAAAGGCCTACCGTATCATTCATTTTTTGAACATTTAATTAATGCTGTTTCCGAGAAATCATAATTATGTTTATACTTTAATTTTACATTATTTATAAAGTTTTTTAATATTAAAATGATCGCTACTGATTATTATTCTGTTTGGATTTTTAAAAATAATTTTTGTGCCGAGGAATTTTTAGGAAACATTATGTCACTAAAATAATGATAAATATTTCCATTCATTCCGTTTACTCTCACTTTGTCCATTTAACTATTATGACTTTTTTGTTTTCCCGTAGAACATATTTTAACTGAATTTCAATTTTACATTATAATTTATAATAACAACTTTATTTAAATATTTCTTACCTAGAACAAAATGGAAAAGACAAACTGCTACAGGAGTTGAACTGTTGACAGAAAGTTCCAATGTCACAGATTTGAGACGAAGTATTCATTATCCTAATAACAGCAAGTTTTGGAATTGGGTATCAAACAACTCAGCGACCCTATCAAATATCCCGTCTATATTTCCACCAATGAACTATCAATTATCTCCGTTCATCAAATCTAAATTTCTTGATGGATTTCCCAACATCCAACCTGCATTCATAATGCGACATTCAAACAGATATAATAAGTTACATGAGAATTAAAGAAATATTTGTCCAATTTTTCCTTTTATATTAAAAATGTGTGAAATTAATATGTTTTGTAGATAAAGGGTGATTCATTGTGTCATTGCCATTGGGAGTCGATGGACTGATAGGGGGACATTAATATTGGTAAGGTATATCTCGAATTATCTGCAGAAAACAGAATGAAGCTTGAATGATGCAAAACCGGATATATAGTAGTAGAATTTAAAAGCATTTTAAAGAGATTTTGTAAAATAAAGTTTTTATATTCGGTCTTTTAATTCATGTCCTTATACTGATTTACTGAGACCCAACCAGATTAAATTTTTATTAACTCAAAACAGTTTGACAAATCGATAGCACCACTTTAAGTAAACTAGAAACTCCCACGGGCAATAATTAGATTTCAATTAGGTAAGTCGTTCTAAGGAAAACCTCCATTCAATTCAATGGGCAGATAAACACTTGAACTCTTAAATCCAATAAACTCAATCATTTGACCAATTTGAAAATAATATGAAAATAATATGAAAATAATTAGCAATGGTCTCTTATCAGTCATTGTGAGAGATTTTCCCTCTTTCTCACATTTTCTTTAGGAAACCAACTCTATTTCATGAAATTATGTCAAATTTCATTCTCTCATATGTAATACTTGATTTTAATTTTCTGTTTTTCGATAATTGAGATCATAAACAGGTTTTCAATAAATTAAATAATTTTTATTTTCTATCCTCAACTCCTAATAATATTTAATCATCCATAAAAACATGGTTTTTGAAAATCTCCATATTTTCACTCTCTTAATTTCACTCAAAACTAAAATTTCAATATGCCTTCTCAATGCTATGAAATATTTATTATTACGTAAAATCACTTTATTTTGCGTGACCAAACGAAACCCTAAATTATGTGATCATGATAATGTGATAATGATAATCAATTATTGGTTCAAACTTATATAACATATTTTAGATACGTTATCTCTTTAATCCGGAATTAATGAATAGATAAGAATTTATATTGAAATAAGGAAATAACACTAGATTTCAATATTTTAACACTAGCATATCAATATTTTTAAATTAAACCTCTTTACGTGATCGGATCGATCTGAAATTTTGATAGCATGCAGAGTTCTTGACAAAAAATCTACTTGCCAAATTTCAGTTCAATCACGAAAAGTAGGTTAATTTGGCCTCACAAAATTTGTGTAGCACATACAAACGTCAGCGAAGTTAATATAGAGAATAAAAATAGGCTTTGCTTTCCCATTATAATCTGTTTAAATTACATGAAAAATCTGCACAGTATATTAAATATGTAAAGAAGTTGTAAGCTCGATTTAATCTTTACAAATCTCTGATGGCACAATGTATAAAGAGCATTCAAAGTTTTTCAACAAATGAAGGTGATTATTTGTCTGTACTGTTGGAGTTCATATAAAGTAGTTCAAAAGAAATTTGGATGTGCTAAGAAATGTGCAAATTTATAAAAGGCAAAACTTATAAAAATTAATTAAAATTTGAAAAGGTTAAAAATTGACGTACTCTGGTAGAAATGGTTATGTATTGACAATGGCAAATGATGAGATAACTACAGATATAATAATATATTATCAAAAATATTCAAAAATGCAAATTAATTAAAAATAACTAAATAATTTAGTAGTAATTTAAAAAAAATATTACGTAAAGAGTCTGTTTACATAAAAATGTATTTAATTATTTTGTTTTTAGAAAAATACCTCTTATGAAATTTTTTTGATGTTGGTTAAGTGAATTATTTAAACGAGAGAAACTTATAAAGGGAAATAGAACTAATAACTAACCAACTCAAAGTCGCAACAAAATAAACAAGTGACAAGTTAATAGATTAAGTAAAGACAGTTTCCAATTGGGATTATAACCCTTAAGTTATCATCAAAAGTTGGGTACTTTTGTCGTATTTCCCCACAGTTAAATAATTTACATAAAGTCTGAGTTAATCTGACAAAGTATTTGACCCCTAGGAGTATAGGTCACATGGGGACTGGTCGTACTCAATATATTTTTTTTATTTAGAGATGTTGTTTTGTTTAATTATTTATTTAACTAATTATTTAACTTTGGGGAAATACGACAAAAGTACCAAAAATTGCAGATTAAAAATTGGATTAGAAATATTGTAAAGATTTTCAATAAATTATCCTGTGTTGGGCTGTGATTGATCAATGATAGAAACACCGCAAGAAGTCAAAATCAGTGCCAACTTTAATAAATAATAACGCAATAGTACTAGAATTGAATCTTATTTATCCAAATGTCTTCTTTCTTCTGTTATTCTCTTCTATATCTTCCGGAATTTTCTTTTCTTTATAAACGAGTGCTGTTTGAATTCCTTAGTGCATGATCCCAATTATCGTTTCTGACTGAAGTCTTCTCGTTTATGTAATTACTATCACAAAACTCTTCTTTATTCCCGTTTATATATTGATCTTGATTTTTATTTGTTTCAATTGCCACTATTATTCTTTTTTCATATTGGTTCATTTGTCTTTGTTTTCGATTTAGGTATCAATATCATAATTAATATAATGTTTTGATTTATTCTCTTGTTTAAAATAGGGTAACATTCGATCTCTTTATGATTCTTTAATGTACATCTTATACACATTATGTTCGGACATTCTCTTAGAATATGTCCTGGTTTTCCTCATCCATAACATTTTTTTTTAATTTTCATAGTGCACTGGATTCTTATGTGCCTTTTTCCTTCACAATTCCGGCATTCTACTCTTCTTGCTGAATATTTTCTTTGTTCTTCTCCATACGATTTCTTTTGTATTGTGCTGCTTCACTGTATTCCTATTTTTTTATCATCGGGTTCACAAATCCTGTTGTTCTATTCAGTTTTTCAATTTTCTTAATTGTTGTTTTGACTTTTTTTTAGCTGTTTTCAACTCTTGCATCTTTATCTCCTCTTATTTCTTAATGTGTGGGTGAGTAATTTTTCCCTAACTAATTTTTTAGTTATTTTTTCACTTTGTCATATAAATCTCCATTGACTCGACTCCTTGAGTATCACTTAATGCTTCTGTTAAGTCTTCTATTAAAGATTTGGGCTTCTCAAAACCATTTCTTAATTTTTCTTCAAATATTCAGCTTCTTAATATTTTATATTACTCAGTCATTTCATTTTCTAATAATTTCTTCACCAATGTATGTTGCAATCTCGTTCGTGCTTTAATCACATTACTGAATCTTCGATAATCCCTAATAGGTTCGTCCAGGTCGTCTTCCGAATCAATCTGGTAGCAATCTTGTCATTAATAGATTCGCAGTCATGGACATCAAATTAGTGGTTATTGCAGGGGTAGGGAACCTTTTTATTTCCGTAGGCCTCCAAATGAGGCCGCAGTCAAAAAGTATTTTAACATTAATTAATTTCATTTTAAATCTTTTATTTATATACAGTTAGTAATTAAAACAATATTTATAACTAGTCTCCAGATTTAAAAAAATGCAGCTGTACGAAATTTTCTGGAAAATTTTTATTATTTTTGAATCGAAAAATTGATGCAAATAATTCATCATTTCACAAATGAGAGCTCAATAATCTTCATTTATTCGTCTATATAAGTTTTGTATTTATGGGTGTGGATGATTGACTTTTATATTTAGTTCTTTGTACTCGGTGGGATGCTTGTACAGTAAAGTATATATACAGTTCGGAAGTTACAAGTATTTTTATTTGTAAATTCTCAAAATTTATGGTTTTTTATATAAATTAAGATTTATTTCGATAAGGCTCCGGAGGCCGCATGCGGCCTAAATGTCGCAGGTTCCCCACCCCTGGGTTATTGTATTTAATTCGTTTGACTCCATGTTACTAAATAAAATTATAAGCTTCAAATAGATGTACAATTCCAATTCTGATCTTCTTATCGTTATTATTTAAAATAATTTCCTTGAGACAGTTTTAAAAATAATTCAAATATTTTCAAAACCATATATAAAATTTCGATATTTAAAATATATTTATTTAAAAATTATTCACTAATAAAACTTCTTTCAAAAAGCTATTTTAATTTTTCAATTCAAAAATTCAAAAATTTCAACTTAAAAAATCCAATTTAAAAATTATTTTAATAGTTATTTTAATAGTCAATTTTTAATTAGTCAATTTACAATTTACAATTTAATAAATCATTGAAATATTTAATTCTCAGCTGAAAACACCTCACAGTGTAATGTCAATACTCTTGACCCTGATTTACGTGGTACTAGTTTTACACGATTTCGTTTTTATACGGTTGATAAATAACGGATTTAATTAACAAAACCACAAAACTTTTTATTGAATTATTTCATGTGGAAATATACATATGTTGTATTTGTTTATATTTGTTTATAGAGCCGGTTTTCTAAAACAATATGGAGGTGGCCAACGTTTTAATTTTTACAGTGTCCATATTATTTGACAACAGTAAAGGTTTTAGTTCATTAGTGCAATCTGTTTTCTGCAAGCCATGATTGGTTTGAGAGATTTCAAAAAAAAATTCTTTACATAATCTAAGAATGAAAAGTGAAAGTGCATCTGCTGATTAGGATGCAGTACAACAATATCCAGCAAAATTAGCTGAAATCATTGTCGTCAACTCCCAAATTGTTGACCAGGTCTTCAGTACTGACGAGTCCGGGTTATTCTGAAAAAAATGCATGAAAGAACATATTTGCATAGGGCTCACAAATCAGACAGTGGTCATAAGATAGTGAAAAGTCGTATAACAGTCCGATTCTGTTGTAACGCTTCGGGCGCTTATATAATGAAACCATTGATTATTAAAAACTCAAAACCAAATCTGAGATCTTCCAGAAATCATCAACCATTGAACCAGAATCGCATCAAGAACTATCAAGTGATGAAAGTGTTTGATTTATTGGATCGATGATGAGTTATAAATTCAACAATTACGTCTCTGACTCCAAGCGTGTTTTATTAATTCACAAATTTACAAATTCGAACAAGATATCCTTTATTAATAATCACAATAGATTGTAAAAGTTACAATTACAGTCAATCAATTATAATATAAGACAATTATCCAGAGCTTATCATGTCACTACGCGAAGAATAGCGCTTCGTGTACAATTCGCCAATAACAATAATAATCACTAATCGTCGATCGATTTAATCACAGGAATACGTTACTCGATTGTCCTATTGCTTTGACCACAATTATTCACTCCTTTTCCACCTTTATATTAGGTTTACAAAGATTCTCGTTATCCTTCTAATCAAAAATCTCTTCTGATTGAACTATTCTGAACTCTTTAATTTAACTTGTTAATTCTTCTTTTAATTTCCTTTTTTAACTATTTTATTCTTCTCTTTTTAACTCTTTTCTAACTCCCTTCTAACTAACTCTAACTAACTATTTTTCTAAATCTGTCTAGATTCTGTATCTGCCCCTTTTATAGTTCCTTACATTTGGGGTACTTGAGATAATTTTGTTTTTCCATTTTCCTCCTTCACGCATTTTCCACTGTCCCTACCTTATCTCTGATAGATTTCGAGATATGCCCGCTTTTCCCTTTTTCTGTTAGGCCGATTTTTTTGGAATTTCTATATCTGTGACAAACTGTCAAGATATAATTTTTTTTCCTGTTTTGTTTTTGGAATTTGAAATTCCTTTTTCCCCCTTTGCACTTGTTAATTAATAACGACATTTGTTTTAATTTCTTGTTTGCTTTCTTTTGTTTGATTTATTTTTCTCATTTCTTGCTTCCTTTTACTTCCGTTTTCTTCTATGTGTTCCCATAGATCGCCTCGTTTGTCATGACGACTTTCCCCAGGTAATTTTATTTATTTTTCATATTATTTATTATTCAGGTATCCTCAACAAAAGTAAAATCATACCAATCAGGAAGAATAGAAAGTGATGACAGTAGTTAAACTTTTTTATTAATTTTTTAATGATCTTAATTTTTGGTTCCTAGTGTAAAATGAACTAAATATATTATTATTCTAATATATTATTCTATATTATTCTATTAATCTATTCTATTATTCTATTTTTATTATATTATTTTATTACCTAGATATGTTTGTTATTTTATAAATGAAGTATAATTTTATGTTTTTCAAGATGACTTACTTTTGTTTTAATGAATTATGACTGAATTATGAACATTTTAGGGTTTTTTTTGTTTAAACAGTTTTACATAGCAAAATCCAAGATTTTGATTTACGCGGTTTTGCGTGGAACCTATGTTTAGTGTAAATTGAGGATAGGTGTACATGAGTGAATGTCCGATTGCGTAACATCATATTCGTACATATAATAGGATATGCAAGTTGAACTGCCGAAATATTATGTAAAAATATATTTTTAAAAATTATTGTTCGTTTATCTGTTTGAATGACTTTTTATTTTTAATGATTAATCAGTAATAATTATTTTTTTTAATTAGTTAATAAAATTTATTAATGTATACTAAGATTAATTAATTTAATAAACTTCCTAATATTTTCATTTAATTATCAAGTGATAAGTGAATTTTACCCATCTGCTATTTTCCCTTTAAATTAATTGAGATACATTCGATAAATAATATGCCTTGTAATTCGTTTAATTGATTTGATTTTGTTATTTTTGATTGATTAATTACTGATTAATGTAGGACAATTTAGATGTTTTTCAAGTTTTCAATTCAATAAAACAAAACTTTTATATTATTTCAACCATGATACAATAGACAGCGTCATATGCTATTAAAATCAATTCGGTAAAAGAAAAAGTAGACAAAAAGAAAAAAACAATCATAATTGAATAAAATATTCAAAATGTATCAAGTATCATATGTGTTGGTGATACATAACCGAGTTGGGCTTGATGAGAATGAAGGAAAACCGGTTTGGGTTTATAAGGAGAAATTGGAATAAGAATTATAAACGATACATTATTGACTGATGATTTTTTTTAACAGCAACGACAAATTTATTAAATGTAATTAAAAATGATTTAAACAAACTGTAGTTTACATTTTCATTTTCAAATTAATCAGCAACTTTCTCCAACACCTGCTTCATTTATCTGAAAACCGAAACCATTCTAATTATCGATAAAAACACCGCTACACTCTTAATTGATTTACACTTTTTCCTATCATTGATAATATCGACATTTTCTACTGATTATTTGTCAGCATAGAAAATTTATAAAATTTTTGACTTAAATTATTCTCATTTATAATTCGTTCCACATTATAGTTGAACTCTTTGAGTGCGATCGCGCTGCTGCTTAGGCACTAACTAATAGAATCTATATGTCCTACTTGTACGTTGGTGTTTAACCTTTTGCAACATATATAAACGAATAGCATTTATGTAAAAGTACATGTAAACTTTATGAGCAGTTTTAGTATTTTATTAGTTATATACATTTTTTTTGTATAATTCAAATCATTTAGCGGACCACGGGCTGGCCACTGCTGTACTTGTCGATTCTTGTTAATTGTTTTTTTTATTCTAAATGTGTATTTATGTGACTACTTAAAGAGAGCCGGGGCCCCCTTTCCGCGCTTGGTTAGTGCGCAAAATTTCTATTTTCCTCTACCAGCGTTCCACTTTCAATTAATTCTCTAAAAATGATGTTGTCACTCAAAGGGTTAAATGTCACGACATTATTTTATAATTTTCCTATTAAAACTAAATATAACTCAGAGGAATTTTTTTCTAGTAATTATGATAAAACAATATAGAACTCTTTTAAGGAAATGATTATATAGAAATGAAAATCACTAAAGGAAACTTAGATTTTTGTAAAATGACTGGGGAAATTATTTCTGATGTTGATAAATTGTCCTAACGAATGTTAAATTTTGATTAAATAGTCAGCTATATTCTGTTTTGTGCCATAAAATATTTAGAGGAAATGAAAGTAATTGTCATTGCCAAATAATTATCCGATTTATCACTCCTGTGGTTACTATAAATGTTTCAACTTCAATGCATTATCAGTGAAAGACTAAAGCGTCAAAAAAATGTATGAAAAGAAATGTATGAATGTTCTAACAGAAATGAATCGTCTACATTCGTTAAGCTATTTATTGTTGATTTTATCTGGATTAAGATTATACTAAAAAAATTTTACATACAACAATAAATTTTCTTGTCTTTCCCTATTCAGGTCTCGGAGAAAATGAAATCGACTTCCAATTTCAATAATTTTTTTAACTTAATTTTATAACTCTTGAATCTTTAAAATAAATTCTGAGAGCAAAACAATGTATTCTTTTGATCTATTTCTTTTTTGAAATTCTATTCAAAGTTTTTCATTTCAAAATCTTTTCTTCAAACTTATTTTTTAAGACTGTTGAGTGAAATTCTATTGAATGTATAACTTATCGCTCAATAAAACGACAATTAGAACTCTTTGAAGCGTGACAAAATTTTTAGATGTCTATAATATATTAGTTGAATCTTAAAATACAGTTGACTAAATTAAAGCGTAAAATTTCGTGTCCGAATAAGTAAAAAATGACATTGACATTATTGATCTAGAACAGTGGTTTTCAATGTGTGCTCCACGGAGCTTGATGGCTCCTCGACAAGTTCCAAAAGTTTTTTTAAAATTCTACAATTTCTGAAATTTTTGATATTTTGAAATTTATTTAAGTCTTAAAGAAAACTCATTGCTCTCATTTAAGTGCTCTTTCTTTATTAAACTTTTATTTTGGAATTCTTGGTATAATAAATAAATGTATGTAGTGTGAATATCTGTTATTTAAAACTCATTTTTAATACTGAGGTTACGGATTTACGAAGAATATAAAATAGTGTTCCACTGCTGAAAAGGATTGAAAACCTCCGATCTAGAAAAATATGCGAAATTTTTTAATGGAATTCCGAAAGCAACTTAACACTAGGACGGCTAGAGCGGTCATTTTGACCGTTAAGCAATTTCATTTTTATTTTGTGAGAAAACGAAAAGGAATTAACGTCTCATATTTTGTGACAATTATTCATTTTTAGTGAACTTGTTGTGCATATCAAAGCTTCAATTATAGCATTTGTCACGACTGAGATAATGAGGCCATCCCCATGGAAGGCCGAACCGGTCAATTTGACCGGTATCTTGAAACACACAAGAAAGTCACACATAATCATCTTACATACTAGAAAATATAAAACCAAATATAATTTACACACAACCGAAGCATTTAACAGTCATTTGGGAATGTTTTCCACAGTAAACTTTACTACATACATGGCATATAGCTCCGGATTTGTTATGACAATGAGGAGCAGAACAAGTTTTTCGCTTCTTTAATTTTGGTTGTTCAGAACAGAGTTCACCAGAGATGGGACTTGCTGTTCGACGGCTTTTGAACTCCTCACAAAGAGATGTAGCTAATTCAAAAATAAAATCCCTTCTTTTTATAGTTGATCCCGTAGCATCTTTGAAAATAACATGAGCGTTGAGAGCTGCTTTATCAAGCAAATCATAGAAAGTAGCGACTGGCCATCTTGCTGTTGCGGCTTTACTGCTGTATAAACGCAACATGCTATCCATGGTATCTACAGCTGTCTTATTTTTGTTATAAAAGTGTATCATTTCAGGCTTTCTCTTTTCGTCAGATCTCACACTAGCAGTAGAATGGAATGTTGACATGACAATGACTTTCTTGTCCGATTTGCCTTGATAGGAAACAGTGACAGTGTTTTGACACGATAAATGAGTCGATTCAAAAAGAGGCTTTTTCTCCAAGTGAGCTGATGATAAAAAGCGTGAATTTAATCTTACAGTACCAACCAATGTTGTTCGATTTACAAGGAGATGTTCAGCTAGTGAGAGACTTGTAAAGAAATTGTCAGTGCAGACATTGTATCCTTTATTGAAAAATGGCTCCATTAGTTTCCTGACTACAAAATCACCCAGCCGTAATCCACAGCGTTCGTTTCTATCGTGAGCCCCTAAATATGGCATTTGATTGATGACAAATTTGGTTTTGACATCACTGAGAATCCAGTATTTGATACCGAATTTATCAGGCTTATTTGGCATAAATTGGATGAAGCAACACCTATTTTTTAGCGGCAAAAGTTGCTCGTCGACAGTAAGGAAGGGATTAGGAGTATAAACTTGAAGACAGTTTGAAACAAACAAGTCAAATATTTCACGAAAATGGGCATATTTATCTTGTTCTACTCTTTGACGTCGAGAACATTGTTCATCAAAACGAAGAAAGCGCAGTATCTCACGGAAACGGTTCCGAGACATGACTTCTCTGAAGTAAGGAGATCCAA
The DNA here is from genome assembly GCA_959609185.1 of Schmidtea polychroa. Lineage (NCBI taxonomy): Eukaryota > Metazoa > Platyhelminthes > Tricladida > Dugesiidae > Schmidtea > Schmidtea polychroa. The sequence goes on along the minus strand of CAUHTR010001936.1, from coordinate 52,588 downwards.
ATTGAGATGACCAGATTGAATTGATAGAATGTCGGCGAAAGCCTAACACACCACACGCCAAGCGCTCAGGGGTGAGTCAAAATAAGGAGCATATGTGCACCGGTCAAATTGACCGGTTTGGCCTTCCAAGGTATAAAATATTTCCGGCCGTCCTAGTGTTAAAGAGACAACGACTCTTCTGATACAGTTTCAAAATTAATTATTATTATTATTGATAAATTTTTATTTGTATATTCACGGTTTTGGTTACACATTTCCTATGAAACACTTCTGGATGGCACCACTAAGGCCGACTGCCTACTAAATTATGTTTATAAAAATTTTCGAATAATAAAATCGTTGTTATTATGTGTTGCTTTGTTTATTTCGTCTTGATCACCCATGAACTAAATATAAAAATTGAGGTTTCGAGCTATGCAATCCAAAATGGAAAATAAAAAATCATATTTATTCAATACCACAGACAAATGATTATTTAAAACGATGGAAAATTTAATAAGCTACTTGAATAAAATGTTTCTTTTCTCACATGTCAATCAATGCAACATCATTTTCAGGAATAATTTTAACTTTATTTAGTTGGAGAAATTAAACTTATTTCGTTACATTTCTGTAGCTTAATCATATTTGAAAGGTTCAATGATTACTTTTAGATGTGAGTAAGGCGAATTTTTGGCATAGACTAGACGGGTAACCAACTCACCACTTTCATTTTGATTGAAAGGAAATAAATATATTACTATTTAATTTACCAACGATTTCCACTAATTTCGATACGTGAATGAGGAACAGACTATTAATAATTCTTAAATATGTATCTATTAAATTAAACAAAATTAAAAAAATATTATGTTGCCACATTGAAATTTGTATATAACTCATTTGTGAATACATTTCAAGGTTTCATTCTTTTACTAACAGAATAAATGACTTTGCTCACATTATTAAATTGTGGAAGTTATACAGTTGTATTTTCGGTTACTCTGACTGCTTGCATAAAACATATTTTCGGGTTAATCTTTTTTTACCAGATTTCAAGTTCTAGAGCAGTGTTGTCCAAACTGTGTGCCGTGAAATTTTTTTTAAAAAAAGTCTAAAAAAACATAGTTTTTCCAAACAACTTAATAAAAGGAAATTGAATTGTGGATATTTTAACAGTTATTTCAAATTTAAATGTTAATCAGTCAATTAAGTGCGGAATTTATTTGTTTACAATCATATTTATATTTCTTACTAGAAATATTGACTATCTAAAATACGTAAGCAGCTTAATTATGTTTATTTAGAATCTTAAATATTAAATAATAATATTTTTAGTTTATAAGTTTTTCATTTCTTATTAAAAGATTAGTAAAAGTGCAATAAAAAATTGCAAATAAAGCAAAAAAAAATTAGGTGTGCCGTGGCTCAAAAAAGTTTGGACAACACTGTTCTAGAGAAATTATTTAAATACAATTCATGACGGTTATTCAAGTTACGTAAAATAATGTTACTTTTTCCTTCAATGCCGTTATTAGCTAATTTTACTTACAACATTAATTATGTTTTGAGTTTTTTTTCAATATATCACAAGTACACCATGTGAAAAATAATTTAGTATTCTTAAAAGAAATTTGAAAACTTTCCAAATTGCGACTAAATGAACTGACAGGCAACGTTTAACATAAATTATTAGATATCCCAACCTGAATATAATTGAATGGCTGGGAAAGTTCTGTTAAATAACTTTTGTAATTGAATAACAATCAAATACTACTGAACAAGCATTGACAGTTTATATTTCTTTCTCCATTGTTTATATTTAGGAAATCCCCACATTTTCTCTGAAAGTCCTCTATCTCAATTACACTGACCGAGGTTTTCTCATTTTTCAAAGATGTAAATTATATGTAGCTTTTTATGCAGATTGTAAATATGATTTTTGTTTTTTGTCTTATTCTTGTAACGTTTTTAATCATTATCAAAATAAAATGTTATAAAAAATATTTAACTTTCATATACATTTGTATATGAAAAATAATTTTCATTAATTGATTATTTTAACTAAAATTTTTCTATTAATTTTATCTATGGAATCCCGTAAATTATATGTGTTAGACACCCCTATTGACTATTCAGATCCCATGAAATAAAGGGATAACGATAATATCTATAGTATTATTTAAATTGACCTGTAGAAATAAATTTGTTAACAAAAAATCACTAAATAGCTTTAAATTTTCATTCAACTTTTCGCTTGATGATCTATTATTTCTCGTATTTTACCAAAAGATTCCAATAATGCAGAGATGTATTGTGACCCTTTGGAATGGGATGAATTATTCCAATTGGTAACTATTGCTCCACACTCGTTTTCCTGGGGGGAACTCCATTTAATATAAGTAATATTTATATTACAGCCTTACAGAAATACGATATCCAATGCCATATCCATCAAGCGAAACAGCAGCAAAAGCTCCCATTTCCAACGCTTTGGCCGGAACGGTACTGGTGCTCAGAATTATTTTATTTATATACTCAAAACTCGGATCAGTAAATATGTCGGGAATTTTATCTGCCAATTGGGCAAAATATTTTAATCCCATCAAATGTCGGTCCCAACCTTAATTAATCAATTAAAAAGTTTCTGTAAATAAATTAATAAAATAGTTTTTTATAATATAAAAATATTGTCTAGGGGTCAGTGCATAATTACGTCACGTCAAAAATGACTATTTTTAAACCACCCATCCACCCTATTACGTTTGGTCACATTTCAGTTGATCCTATAATGACGTCATTTTATTGTTCACAAAATGAGGGTAGCCTATTGGTACCATACGGTCCTCTAGACTGCTTGGGAGCTTTTTGTAGCAGCAATAATTGTTAGTCATCGTTGTCTAGTCAACGTATCAGCATCCCTGTAGCATAGTAGTAGAAGATTGTTGCAATAATAATTCTTGTGGTCAATAAAATACAACTAGCCTGACGTCACATTCAGCTCAACTCGTCCACTCACCCACATCACGTTTTCAAGGAACCCACCCACCCACCATCGAGCCTGACGTAATTACGCAATGACCCCATATAAGATTGTGATTGGCAATTTTTGCATTACATGAATGGATTGCATAAGAACATTGTATTCACATGTGAAACTGAGAAGGATTCATCCATAGCATTTCTTGATTTGTTACTTAAACGTAAAGATGAACAATATGAGACTGAGATTTAAAGAAACTCAACAGATACTGGCCTCTATACTACCCCAGAAAGTTTTTGTGAATTTAAATATAAGAGAAATATGGTGAAATGATTTTCCTTTTTTAAAAACTCAGTAAAAAGTATAGATAAATAAGTACAATTACTGGTGAAAATGGTTACTCAAAAAGGCTTTTATTGTTAATGTTGAAAGAGACTGTTGAGGCCCCAGTTTTGAACTTCTGATTTAGATAATAGTATAATTTACAAACATCATAATCATCCATATTTAACACATGATATATAACTTATAAATAAATAATAAAATCATGGCATGCCCTGCACTTGGAAAATTATCGATTTTTAATAATGGTCTCCGACTTAACTACAGAATTTCGACACATTTGGCACCTGAACCTTTTGAGCAGATAAAATATTTTTGTACAGGAAATAAACCCAGAAAATATTACATTTCATATTGATAAATGAGACTTGCAATATTCATTTTACTAGCTTCTCATCATAAATTTCTATTCAAGAAGTGTTAAATCGCTTAGTTTTGATTGGCCAATTGAATTTATTTTGTAATTTTCTTTAACAACTTTCATTTTACTAAATGTCTCTTCTTACAACGTTTACAAACATTCTCACAGTATCTGTATCAATAGGTTTCTCTGTTTCTCTGTCCAATGCCCATAATCTGGATTTATTCTCTAAATGCTTTACATTCATCTGTGTAGATTTTAGTACCAGGAATAATTTGAATAATAGTACTAGCAGATCTATCAATAAGTTTAATAGCAAATCTATTTTCAGCATCAACACCAACTTCTTTTCTGAATAATGCTTTAACTTGTTCTCTTGGTATTCTGCCATGATGTGCTTTTACAGTATGAGTCAACATTGTCTCATCGATTTGCAATATGTTTTGAATATGTCCAGGCGAAGCCATTACGAGAACCTTTGCTTTTCTTAAGTTTCATTATCGAATTGCAATGTTAAAAATTTAGTTCATTTACAAGTATTGAATTATTGAACAGCCAATACAGCAATGATTCATTAGAGCTTGATGCAAGAAATGTTAAAATTTCGTCGTAAGTTTGAGGTTGCATTAATGGTTATTAAAAATTTATAATATATATTTAAAAAAAATATCATGTTTCTTTGTAAGACCCAATGATGAAGTCATTTTATTAAATTATCAAACTTCCTTAAAACTAGGTAAGTAGATGTGAGCCCCTTACGCCACCATTAGTTACCGCGCACTGGTTAGCAACATATACCTTCCCGTGCCCCCCACCTTTAAGGTCATTCGTGATTATTGATTTTCACGATTATCGGTTCTTATGATTGGTTTTTAAAAAATTTATTATTATTGATTTACAAATTCATTTATTGATTTGAATGTGTAATTATTGATTAAAAAGTGCAAATATTGTTTTTTGGGTCACCTTTGATCTGTTTTTCTTTATTAATTATATTTCAATTATTTAATCAAATATTTAATTCTACGCTCATAAAAATTTTGGGCTAATAAAATTTTTTACTAATTAAAAGTTTAATTTTTCCTTTAATTAAATTTTTAAAAAATAAAAAAAATGATATATTTAAACAAATTTTAAAAAAACATTTTTATAAAAAATTCGAAAAAAATCCGATTAAATTAGTATTTGTAAATAAAAAATAAAATATAAAATACCTTTTCCCATTAAAGCTTGCAATTTTAAACGACAATGCTTATCAGAGCATTTTTGAAGGGCATCACATAAATTAGAATTACTTGCAGATGAGCTATGTACTAATTCACAAAACAATTTAGATTCAGCAGTTGCTGGTCTAAGTGTTTCTGTTCGACCATCCTTAAATCCTGAAGTACTAACCGATTCGTAAGATGGTGCTTGTTTGCCATTCAACTTATAATATGCCATCTAAATCATCCAATAATTCAGCGATATTCGAAAAGAGATCTACTTGAAATGCCAATTGAATAATGGCATCGGGGTCGAATTTAGTGGAGCTTAAAAGCTTACTACCAATGCGATCACTTCCATTCATTTCCAAATTGAGAAAGTGTCGTTTTTTGTCATATTCGTTTTTAGCGGTAGGTAAAATATTTTCAGTAAATTGGGTGTTTAGAAAAAATTCTAATCGATCAACTTGTGGAGTTGGAAGATGAAGCCTAAATGAAACATTACCTCTAAATTAATTATGTTACCTAAAACTAGAGTGAGCAGCTGCAAGGAATGGTATAAGGGGTAAGCCATAGAGAAGCAGATCTCCCAAGGTTCGCGTCATTGGAGCATAGAGTAAGGGAACCTAACTGAAGTCAGACACAACCCTTCTATCGACATACCGCAAACCCATTCGAATGCTCGATAATTATAGTGTATAGAGGTACTTCTCGCTAGTATTCCCCCGTGTGTAGAGTGGCCAGTTGCAAGGAATTTGCAGGGACATTCCCGGATTTTCACCTCTATCCCAGAATCCCGGTTTGGAGGCAATTTGTCGCGGATTTCAAATTTTTATTCTTTTTTAAATTTTATCCTTACTTTAACGGAAAGATATTTGAACATTTTTCTCTTAATCGCTCGTCGCATTGTGAAATTCACGAAACGAAATTAATTTTTAAATAGCTATATTTACAATTCACTCAAAATCAATAATTACTATTTTTTGATCAATGTAAGTATGAATTTATTGATTGCTTAATTGTATAAATTGAAAATTGCTATGTTCAGAACATAATGTTATCAAGCAAGTATCGAAAGACATGTTGGAATGATGACATATACGTTAGATCGATTTGAAAATTCGGTTATATCCTATTATATATACCAGGGGTGCCCACTAATTTTTCTAGGAGAGCTACATTCACATCCAAAATGTGTATGCGATCTACTTTTTTAATAATTACATAATAAATAAAATTAAATACTTACATAAAATTAAACTAAATTAAACTAATTAACATTTTGGAAATGGTGAAATCAAAATTAAAAAATGTTATTTAGTATTACCATAGAAATGGAACACAGAACATGAAAATTGGCACAAAATTTAAGCATAAAACAGAAATTTTATATAAAATCTAAATTTATATAAAAAATATTTTTTTATGAAGATCTACTAAAAAATCCTTCGCAATCTACCGGTAGATCGCGATCGACCTTATGGGCACCCCTGATATATACAATTTTAAAAAATACATACAATTATAAAATTTATTTTTTTTAATTAAAATAAAGTCGGCTAATTGCAGGGGCGGCTCAAGAAATTTTGTCCAAGCGTAGCGCCCTAGGCGAATTTTTATGAAGCGCCTACCTTAAAGAATGCCAACTGATAAATTTTTTATTGAGTGAAATAAAAAATGTGTCCATTTCAAAATATAATAATATATGCAGTTTCAAAATACATAAATAATCGTACAAAATAATATAGGAGTGACAATTGTGAAAGAGAAAAATTAAAGATATCATAATAAATAATTTTTTATATATTCGAGAAATAATTTAGAAAAATATTTTTGCGCCCTAGGCGGTAGCCTAATTCGCCTATATGGTAAAGCCGTCCCTGCATAATTGTAACTACTAATTCATTAAATATCTTTAATTTTTTAAATCTCCGATGAAATAGAAATTCGCTAAGATAGCCTTCTAAATGTTCTTCCCTTGATCCAAATTGATTCCTTAATTTTTTCTTTGCATGCAACTGTTGGGTTATTGAGTTGGTGATAAAATTAGAATTCTTACTCTGACTCCAAGCGTGTCTTTGACAATTAACACTGGAAACTTTATTGAATATCACAAATATTTTCACAGTGATACAATTGACTCAGCAAGCTACTATTATACCGTGCTTATTACAACACTATGGTGAGGAATAACACACTCGTATAACCTTGATCTGACGAATCTCTCACAACTGAGAAGTGTAATAATTGGAAATTTTAACTGGTTGTTTTCTCTTTTTGATTTGGCTTACTCGCCTAACTTTACTCTATTATCAACTAAATAACTCTGGTTGCTTTATTTCTCTTTATTTCTCTTTTCTCTTTAGTTTCTCTGCTTCAGTTTTATTCAAATTTTTCCTCCAAATTATTCTTCCAATGGTTTCTCCAAAGTGTTCGCAAATACAATTCTCCCACGTCCTCTTAATTTTCTAATTGTCCTCTCTAGTTTTTTTTTGCTTCTGCTGTGCCACCTCCTTTTATAACTCGTCAATTTGTGGCACTTCAGTTTATCTTCAATTCCGCATTTTTTTTGTCCAACACAATTTCCCTGCGACCCAGCTATCTTTGACAGCTGTCGCAATATTTTCTAATTTTTTCTTTTGCGGCTCCGGCCTGTTTTTGTTTTGTTTCCCTTATCTCTGACAAGCTGTCGAGATAAGAATATTGTTGTTTTTCTATTTTCCCGATTTCAAAATTCCTTTTCCCTTTTGTACTAATTAATTAGTGCTAACCTTTGTTTTTGCTTTCATGTCTGATTTCTTTTGTTTCATTTCTCTTTCTCATTTCTTTTTACTTCCGTTTTCCTTTCTGAGTTCCTAAATATCGTCCCGTTTGTCATGACGATCTTTCCCCAACTAATTTTATTTATTTATTTATAATTTGTCATTTAGGTATCCTCAATACAACCATATATTTTCAATATGTTGAGTGTGTATCGTAGGATCATCGGGATTAACAAAGTTTCGTGAATGAATTACCGTATCATGACTTTATACCCCAGAATGCTCAATATCAACATAAGCAGCGCAGCCATGACTTATAATTCGCATGCCTGGTAATATCGTTCTATTAATAATATGCGCCAAAAACCCAAGTCTGTAGAATATTACGCCGAACATTGTATTTTCTTTTGAAGAAAACGTTCTCATCGATTTCGACCTTTTTGGGCGTTCAGTCCTTATTTACTTTACCAAGCGTAGTGAATTCATCAATTAAATATAGCGTGAAAATCTCACGAAAATCTTTGCATTTCTCGACAGCAGTGTTCTTATTGAACGACAATTTATTGCATATGACATCCTGCCCAAAATTAAGTGACCAAAAGTGTATAAACTTAACAAGCTTCTTTAATGGCAGTTTGGTGTCTTGAAAAAAAGATCGTCTCCAATTACATTTTGTTTTCCGGATATTTTTGTGCAATATATATGAGTATCGCAAACTGTACAATCCCAGTCGATTTTTATTAGTCACCGTTCTGCAAAGAACTCCAAAACCAACAATTTCGATGCTCGGAAAAAAGAATCTAAAGATTCGGATGAAAAATTCTCTTCCGTAATCTTTTCCATTGTTTTTACGTTGGACACAATAGTTGTATAAAGTTATGTTTTTGGCACGGATTATTGTTTTTTTAATCAATAAAATAAATTTTATAATTCTGTTTTTTTTAATTGTATATACTAGGATATAACCGAAAATTCAATGTGAATTATTGTTTTTCACCAGTCAAACTAAAAATTAATTCTAAATTAGAACCAAAATATTTACATAACACCATCAGGATAATGAATTTTTCAATAATTTTATTCATGTCCCGGTTTCCACTAAAAAGTCCCGGATATTTTCAAAATTGTCTGGCCACTATACCTAAAACGTTTATTTAAAGTTTTTTTGTATAATTTACCAGCGTAATACTCATCTTTGGTCAATTAAATATCCAAATGTTTATGGGCTTTTAGGCTGCATTTTAGGAAGAATTTAACTATTTTATTAACACATCTTTTGTCTGGACAAATAATTGTATTTTTATTTACATTAGCAGTTCTTAGCGGAATAGGTAAAATCACTTTTTTGGTGACTTATCTTTAATATCTTATTGCTTTTTTTGATATACCTGATATGATGTAACGACGTAATTGAGGGATTATTTTTGGACGTTTTACGATTTTAGTTTTCCAATCTGACAGAGGTATGTTTTAAAATGCTATTATTTTATAAATCACTGATTATAAGAAGAATGTGTGGTTTATATTATTTAATAGATTCTTTATATCAATTGATAAATTCTTTATATTATTTAATAGATTCTTTATATTATTTAATACATTATTTATATTAATTAATAGATTTTTTAACTTATTTAATAGATTTTTTTATATTATTTAATAGATTCTTTATATTATTTAATAGATTTTTTATATTATTTAATAAATTCTTTATATCAATTGATAAATTCTTTATATTATTTAATAGATTCTTTATATTATTTAATACATTATTTCTATTAATTAATAGATTCTTTATATTGATTGATAAATTATTTATATTAATTAATAGATTTTTTATATTATTTAATAGATTTTTTTTATATTAATTAATAGATTCTTCATATTATTTAATAGATTCTTTATATTAATTGATAAATTATTTATATTAATTAATAAATTCTTTATATTAATTAATAAATTCTTTATATTAATTAATATATTCTTTATATTATTTAATAGATTCTTTATATTAATTAATAGATTCTTTATATTAATTGATAAATTCTTTATATTATTTGATAAATTCTTTATATTATTTAATAGATTCTTTATATTATTTAACAGATTCTTTATATTATTTAATACATTATTTATATCAATTAATAGATTCTTTATATTAATTGATAAATTATTTATATTAATTAATAGATTTTTTTTATATTAATTAATAGATTCTTTATATTATTTAATAGATAAATTCTTTATATTAATTAATACAATCTTTATATTAATTAATAGATTCTTTATATTAATTGATAAATTATTTATATTAATTAATAAATTCTTTATATTAATTAATATATTCTTTATATTATTTAATAGATTCTTTATATTAATTAATAGATTCTTTATATTAATTGATAAATTATTTATATTATTTAATAGATTCTTTAAAATTATTATTAAGCCTGTTGGTGTTATCAGTGACCTTAAATACTATCAAAATCCAATATATTAAAAACATACAAATACCCGAAAATTAATTCACCTCTCAATTATCATAGAAATTCAGGCCATTTTTGATGATTTTGCCAAATTTCTTTTAAATTTTACGTCTTTAATTTAAATAAATTTTATTTTGACTATATTAAATATAATTTTTTATGAAAATCATAATTTTTCGTAGATGTACAGCTATTAATCGTCTATATATTCCGTCAATTCGTAGCTATATTGTAATATTATTATTACATAATTATTGATGATTCTGATTGTAAGTATTTGTCTGTAAGAGATTCAAACAATAATCTTAAAATAATACGTATGTCGATGAAGCTGTTGTCAATGGATAAAACTAACAATGTCACCCAGTTACTGGTTTAATACAAAACGAGTATTAATTATAAGAATAGGAATTCTATCAAGAAATCTTTTAATAAAATAAAATAAGGTTTGGATATGGGTATGAGAGATACTGTTAAAAATCCTAAGCTTTATCTATACTATATTTATACTATTTATATTTGTACTTTCATTCAAAAAAACCCTATATTAATAATAAGACCTAACAAAATAGAATAAAAATCTTTTAAAAGTATGCTAAAGCAAATGAAATATGCATACTCTTGTTCGGAAGTCAATGGTTGAGAAAATTGTGGATTTTGCTCGCTATCTCGATATACTTCTTCGAAATAACTTAATACAGCAAGCCCATCACCCCAGCTGTGCTCAAAATTAAGTGCAGTTTCACCCTTTGTATCAATTATCAATGAGAAGCTTTTATCAAACCATCGATTTTCAGCTGGACCATGAAGGGTGTTATAGATCTATTTGAATTATATTTAATATTCTGTTTGAATTTTAATATATATAGTTAAATTAACGATAAATATATTGTTTAATCAATCTCACAATAATAATAATCGAAGAAGTAGTTGAAACCTAGAATATTCCTAACGATAATGAAATTCTTGATGCCATAATAGATGATTATCTAACTCAGTGGTTCACAATTAATATAAAAGCGCGTAACACCATTCACATGATTTTTTTACGTGGAACACTGAAAAAAACAATGAGTGAGCAATCACAAATTACTATAAATCTGTCGTAAACGTAAACAATGCCTTCTTATAAACAAAGAAAATACCACGCGCAACAATAACAAGCAATAAAAACACTTTTATATTTGTATGTTTATTTATCTGTGTAACGGCTTTATTATTGAATCATCTTATAAAAAAATTAATTGAGGTTTTTGATGATATGTATCTTAAATGCAAATTTAAAGATAAAATGTCATTTTTCTCGCGGAACACGTGTTGAGAACCACTGATCTAACTAATCAAGATGATGGGAAAAAATGAGAGTAAAGATCATGTTAGAAAAAGAGACAAGAGAAATATGAAAAAGTGCAACCAATAACTAATTGTAAAACAAATGCAAATAATTTCAAAACTTGTTATTTATGCTAAAATCAAGGGATTAATTGAAGAGCTTCACTTATTATAGTTTAATGAGAAAGTCAGAAAATTGCAAGAGATAAACAAAAGGCAAACAAAACTTGATGAATTCTTAATTAAAAAATAATTGTTGTATCCTTTATATTTAATTTTTATCTCTTCATGACTGAAACAATTTATTTGTTAGAATTTTAAACTTTACGATATTTACCATATATAAAGACCCTCAATTTTTATTGAATATGGCGTATCAAACGTTTTTTATTTTTCAATATTTCTCTTATAAGTACACCTACCTAAGAAGTAAACCCGAAGAATAATTGTTTGCAAATAGGGTGTACTTTATATAGAGGTTTTACTGTATTATAAAGTGATGATTTCTTGGTAGCAGCATTAATATTAAATGTTACAAACTCAATGATAATTAAAGCCTTTTGATGCAAATAATATATTTAATACAAATGAAAGAATTTTCAACTATAAAAATAGTCCTTTTCAATTTCCTGGAATTTAGTTGCCTCAATATTAAATTCTTTTTAATTTTTTCTTTTATTTCCTTTTTCTTACTTCTCATTGGTTAAAAATAAACTAAATTAAAATAAAACTTTTTTCATGAATTTAAAAATTTTTTTTTAATTAAATTTCGTCTATAATTCGCTTCTATAATTAGCTCATAAAATAATATCATATTTTTTTATATTTAATAGTATAGCCTCTTTAAATCTGAAATTTGTCTTTTGGATGTTTCCATTGGCTAAGATTTCAATTCAAATATCTTTTCTTTCCTTCTTTGGTTTACATTGTTAGATATGTCTCTATACCGAGGATTTTCCATTAGGATACAGATGTTCTTTAACTTTTTGATCCAAGTTCCTGAGCGTACTTCTAATGTATATTTCTTTGTATGTATTGCACGTGATGCAGTAGACAACGTTTTTTCAAAAGCATATTTTCTTCGAAGTCTAGCAGTTTGTCATTGTCCAAATATTTTCTTTTTCTGTGTTGTTTGCCAGAGCTTCCCTCAATGTCCAAGATTTATGTGCTATTCAAGTTACTATTATTATTAACATTGTTTTTCTGAAAATTCTTTCATATTATTAAATATATACTTCGCAGTAAATGGCTTAAATTATAATTTAATTGTTTAATATTAAATAAATAATAATATAAGCCTTTTGCTGCGAAGTATGCATTTAATATTGAATTAAATTAAATAGATTTCGATTATAAAAATAATCTTTATCAATTTTTTTCTTGGAATTTAGTTGTTTCAATTTTCAAATGTTTTTTGATTTTCTTCTCGTTGGTAAATAAAATAAATCAAAATAAAACTTTTTTCAAGAATTTAAATTCAAAATTAAATTTATTTTAAAACTCAAAATAAAAGAATAAAAATTATCATAAGACATTCGTTTATAAAATCTTTCTTAATAACTTTCTATGTTTTTACAATTCAAAAATTTAAACATAATTATATTTTGATTTTTATTCCTAAACATTCTTATAAAAAGTTTGCTCACTTAAAATCTGATCTAATTATTGATATTTTAAGATTTACAAAAGTTATTATAAAAGAATTCTCATAGTCAACAACTAATCAGACCTGCAGTTTCACTGATTTCTTCCTAAGTGTTGATTGTTCAATGTTTGTCTATGATGAGAATTGCATCTATATCCTGATAGAAAATCCTCGGTATACAGACATCTCCATTTAAATCTGAGATTTTTATGGATGTTGTCATTAGCTTAGATTTCAATTCAAATATCTTTTCTTTCCTTTCTTGGTTTACATTGTTGGAGATGCCTGTATACCAAGGATTTCCCACTATGGTCTAGATGTTCTTTAACTATTTGGTACAAGTACATGATCGCACTTCCTATGTACTGATAAATGGAATATTCAGATAAAAATTTCTTTTTTATGTTGCTTTTATGTTGCTTTTATGTTGCATTTATGTTGCATTTAAGTTGCCTTATGGTGATATCCGTTTTTGTGTAGGACTTTATTGAAGTTTAATTGATGTTTATAGTTCTTCTTCTTTTCAGTGCATCCATTGGCTATCCCTTGTTTCTCGTTTTTTATGACATTTTCTTTCTGTAAGTATGGAAATGCTGATCTTTGTTGCATAAATATTTCCTAGTCGGCTGGTTTTTGTAGAATCCATATGTTGGAATATCTACTTAATTTTTAAATCCAGTAGATCGAAGGATCCATCTTCTTCCAGATATTTGATTTCAAACTTAATATTTCGGTGAACAGCATTAAATATATGAAATATTTCTTCCGCTTCTTTTTTGCTCTTGGTTGTGATAAAGATATCGTCTAAATATTTTGCGTAGAAACCGATGGATTGTATGGTCCTCAGTGTTTGTCTTTATAGGTTATCTGTAAAGATGAGATGTGAGAATCCCGTTGCAAACTTTTAATCTGTTTATATATATATATCTTTTGTTCAAATCTAAAATCGGTGTTTTCGAGGATAACAATAAGAAGTTTGATGATATATTTTTATATATTATTATAATATATTATTATTATTAGTAATATTAATTAGTATTTATAAATCTGACTAATAGTTTTTAATAGTGTTTTATTAAAAATTTTGAAACGTGTAAAGAAATCTACATTATAACCGCATTACACTTAATAGTCACTAATAATTTAATCATAAAAAACTTGTAATGAGATTTAAAATGAGTTGAGTATCATAAGTATTAAGTATTAAACAATTACTGTATCTTTTTGATTACTGTAAGAGAAATTGTCTAATGCTACTACAAAAGCAGCTGAATCTATTTTTCGTAGAGTTTCTTCATTTCCTAACTGAATTAATTGCTGCCGAATTGTACTCCACTTTTCTCTATTCATGGTAGTCAGTACCCCTAATCCTGGCAATTGATGACTCACACTGACTGGTTGATTGAGAATAAATCGTAAATTCGAATAAATTTGTTCTGGCTTCACACTATGTCCCTAAAATAAAATAACACATTTCCCATTGAAAAATATTTAAAAATCGCATAATCGAAAGAAGAATTTGGTTGATAGGAGTTAGAAATGGTTTTTCGGATTCTTTTTGTTATTTTTCTTACTTCACTTCACTGATCGAATTATGTGATGGCTAAATTCCATTGAATATCAGTTAAGTCCAAGGATTTCACAAAACAATTAATGTTTACCAAAAGGTAGGATTCCTTAACGGTCGAATCACTAAAGTCTTCTTTAAAATAATTACCAACTATTACTTCTACAAACTCCTTAAGTAAAAAAAACCAAAATATAGCTTCGACAAAACAGGTGAAAATAAAACTGAAACTTTTCAGACATGCAAGTTATTTGGTAGCTGAATATACTGATGAATTAAATTAAAATTAGCTGAATTATATTAAAATGAGCATTAATTTTTTTTTAAATGAGAATTAAAGAAATTTAGCATTAATTAAATTGAATGATCAATAAATTTTTTAAAATGATCGTTGTTTATATTTATTAATATGACTAAAAAATAAATGAATAGTTGTCAACAAAGAACCTTTGGTATGAAGACGTACAAATGTTTATACCAATCACCAACAACACTCTCGAAGCGGCCAACCATGTTATCAAAGATGAAGATACGTTTAGTGATCTCAAGATTTACTATGGTTGTTTTTGAAATTGTTAAAAAGTGGTCAAAAGAGCGCGATCCAAGAGATACAAATTCAAAATGTTACAAGGAAGAAACAATTATTCAACTTCCCCATTGGATACAATTGGACAAAGTCAAACAATGAAGTAACTTCAATACCAGATACTGATATCGAGACTACAAAATATTATGTAACATCAGGCTAAACTGTTAAAATCTAAGATAAAGAATCTATGAAACCATATGAAAATACTCGATTTAATACCTTCGAGACCTTCCTAACTATATAATTCGGAATTTGGTGTGTGTCCTTACCAAACAATGGAGAAATATAGAAGATAGGTATTTGTACCTGTCCTGAATTTCTAAAGCACTACATTTGCAAACATGTGGTTGGTATGGTGATCAGATTAAAGTATTACAATCCACCACCAGAGGCAAAAAATGTCGATATTAGAACCATGTACAAGGAAGGAAGACCTTCGATAGCTAAAACAGCTTTACCAAGACAATGACAATGACAATTTTATAAATAATGTTCTGTGATTTTTCAATTTCAAAATAATAATAAATAATGGTCTTTTTTTGTTTAATGTTTTTTCTTAAATTGATTAATGTATTTTTTCATTTAAATTAATGTAGTTCTTTAAATAAATTAATCCTCAAAAATAATTTCTATAATGTTATTAAATTAATGGTAAATTTTTATTATATTAATGCTCATTCAATATATTGTTAAAAAGTTAATGATGTTATTGGCTTACAGCATTGGTTCTCAATTAATATAAAAGCGCGGAAGACCATTCACATTTTTACGCGGAACACTGACAAAAAAATACTTGCCCACAATGAGTAACCAATCACAAATTACTATAAATCTGTCGTAAACGTAAACAATACATTCTTATAAGCAAAGAAAATACCACGCGCAACAATAAGAAGCAATAAAAACACTTTTATATTTGTATATTTATATATCTGTGTAACGGCTTTTTTATTGAATCAACTTATAAAAAAATTAATTGAAGTTTTTGATAATATGTATATATATACTTATATACTTATTTACTTAAAATTTTAAAATAAATTTTAATATTAATCAACAACATGACATTTTTATTTGAATTTTGTCTGGAAATCGACTTTTCTCTATTGAATGATGCGTAATTTATCCAATTTCGTCAAATATTTCTATAAATATTTTGCACTATTTTAAATATTAAAAACTTATTTTGAGTAAATTTAACATATTTAAATTTGAATTTTTGTACCACGGCACTTGCACTAAATTTTAATTATTTTTTCTAGGTCACAAGCTACCGTAATATGACGGGTAATTATATAAGGTATAATATAGCAATAATAAGGAAACTATCCAAGAATCAAAAGGTTAATACTAACATTGCTTTGAAAAATATCAAAAATATACATCTGACCATTATGAATAACCAAAAGATGATTTGCATTTTCACTTTTCACCAATTCATCTTTTCCAGGCTTTGGAATTCTGGTTGTGTTGAACAGATATTTCAGTTGACTCATATCCAATGGGAATGCCTTGAATTGTATTCAACACAATAATAAGAAATAATAAAAGAATTACAAAAACTAATTTAAATATATTTTGGCAGAAAAATACGAAATTTATTTAAAAAATAGTCGTATTCCCGTGCTTGACTACGGTTATATTTTTCTATTTAATTAATGTTTTAATAAATAACTAAGTTTCATTTTTCACGTTATTTATAATTAGCATAATATTAATAGTTACAATATAAAATATAAAGAGTTTGCCGTTTTTGAGGTTTAATATTGTGTAGCAATACGTTTGAAGCTCCTTATTTGAAATAAAGTCTGGAGTAATTTAAGTTATGGGTACACAAAACCTCAACTGGTTAGCGAATCGGATTCTCCCCCAAACTGACCTCAATGATTCATATGCTACCATTTTTCAGATGCTAACTTCATTAATAATGAATTATTCATAATTACTGCCATGACATTTGTAGGGATCAGAATCTCCTTATCATTCAATAATGAAAATTCTTTAATGCTCAAGTTCTTAAATTCCGGGTCAATTCTTTCAGTCAAAATATTGAAATATCTAACTTCCTAACATAGCTCGTCCGTAAAATTAATTTTTCCGTCCTCTTCAACTTACCCATCTCCATCCTTAACAGTGGCGTAGCTAGAGTACTTGGCGCCCTGGGCTTACTATAAAAAATTTTTTGTGATATTAAAATAGACATATGTAAAAACGCCAAATATAAAATGCATATTAATAAATTCTAAAATAATATTTTAAAAAAATATAAAATATAAAATATAAAAATATAACAAAACTAGAAAAAAACTGGAAAACAGAAAAATAAAATCCCTTTTTCATCGTTTATTTTAAAAAATTTTCAATGCTTGGCTATATTTATATATTTTATATATATTGCGTTCAATCCGGCGCCCAAAAATTGTGGCGCCCGGGTCAACTGTCACCCCTCGCCCCCCCCCTCGCTACGCCACTGATCCTTAATAAATATAAATAGATCAGAAAACTTGTTTACCTTAATATCTGCTTTAATACTATTAGAAGCTGCTATAACATCTTCTAAATAATTTTTAAATCAGGTTCAAAAGATAACTTCATAATTCCAAGTATTTATTTAATGTAATATTGTATAATTTTTAAACAAATTTTCAACGTTGAATAAAATATTTTCAAAACCATTTATTTAAATTTCGATTTTAAAATATATTTATTTAAAAATAATTTACTAATAAAAAGATTGTTTAATTTAAAAATTTAAAAATTTCCATTTAAAAAATTTAATTTAATAATTATTTTAAAAGTTATTTTAATAGTCTATTTTTTATCATTTAAAAGTAAAAATCATTGAAATATTTGATTCTCAGTTGAAAACACCTAACATCCCCCTTCTTTAAGAAATTTCTTCGTCTTTCAACATTTCTTTGAAGCATTTTCCCACTTTGGTCTTATAGCAGATATCGCTGATCATGGATCTTCTGCATTATTCGTATCCTTCTTTGTCTTTCGTTCTTGATTCTACTTTTACCAGAACCTCATCTTCAATATTGAATGATCATTTTGTTTGCGTTGTTTCTCGTTTGTCTTCTTTTTGTGAGATCGACGCTTTATTTGAAATTGTTCTCGAGCGTTTTTTCTTTCAAATATTACTTCTGCAGGATTTCGCCCAATTGATTTCTGAAATGTTGCATTCATGGTAAATTCAATCTCTGGTATGATCTCTGTCCAATCTGTTCTACTTTTTTCTTTTAATGATGCATTTATATAGTCTCTTATTGTACTGAATTGACGTTCTATCACACCATTTGTATTATGGTGGTATGGACTTGAAAAGCTTAGTGTAATTCCCATTGATTTTGTAAAATCTTTCATCGTCTTAGATTCAAATACATTTCCACAATCTGTGTGAATTTCCTTTGGTGCTCCAAATCTAAGAATCCATTTTTGTAGTATTGTTTACTTCACCGTTTCCTCGTCATGTTTAGCGACAGCAGTCAGAGAGATATATCTGCTAATTTGATCAATCATTGCGACTATATATCTTTTCTTTCTGAATGTTTCCTGTAATGGGCCACATATATCAATGTACACTTTCTCCCAAGGCTCCTCTGCCGTCAGTTTTATTGTCTCTTCCTTCATCTTTGTTGTTAAAACTATCGTCGTTTGACATGCCTCGCATTGTCCAATTGTTTCTTTTAGTGATTCTTTTATGTCTCCCATATCGTAATTGTCCGATAAATATTTTGTCACCTTTTCTGCTCCTGCGTGTGATAGCAAAATATGCATAATGTTTATCATTTCTTGTCTTTTGTCTCTAGATATCCATATCTTACCCTCTATAGTTTTCACCACGTTGTCTACCAGTATAAATTTCCAACTTGAACCCTGTGCTATTTCCTCATTTATTTGTTCTATTTTTGTATTATCTTTTTACCACTTATAATCTTCAGTTTTTTCATCGTGTTTATTCGTCGGGTTTTCATTCTTTCCACTTTCGCGTATTCGTGTGCATGTTCCACATGTACTCCTTGACAACATATCTGCATTTGCATGATCTGTACCTTTTCTATAATCTATTTTAATATCCAGACTACTGAGGTAGTTAATCCATGTCTGAAATTGTGTTGTTATTGGTTTCTTTGTGGATAACATAAACGTGATAGCTTTATGGTCCGTTCTCAAAATGAACCGTTTTCCATATAAATAATGATTGAAGTGTTGGCAAAAGTAATAGATTGCCAGCAACTATTTCCTTGTTATGCAATATCCCTTTACATGATTGCTCATTGCATGAGAACCGTATGCTATAACCTTTTCGCACTCGTTGTCGTCTTTTTGTGATAATACGGCTCCAATCGTGTCAAAACTCGCATCAGAAATTGTGTTGTTATTGGTTTCTTTGTAGATAACATAAACGTGATAGCTTGGTGGTCCGTTAATTTTTGTTGTTTTACCCGTATAGCTCTTTTAAAACTCTTGCCTTTTTTGCGTATTCATTTATAAATCTTCTGTAGTAATTGTATATTCCTAGGAAGCTTCTCAGATTCTTAACACATTTTGGCTTTTCAAATGATTTAATTGCGTCTAGCTTTGACAGGTCCGTCTGTATTCCATTTTTGTTGATTATGTGACCTAAATTTGGACTTCCTCTTTAAGGATCTGGCACTTTTCAGGGTTTACACTTTTTGATAATATATATATATATATATATATATATATATATATATATATATATATATATATATATATATATATATATATATATATATATATATATATATATATATATATATATATATATATATCTGATCTGTTTGTGGATCAGTAATTCGATCATCACTTCTTGTCTTGAAGTAGCCATTTGTACCATTTTAAAATATTTATCGCATTCTTTAATGAATGTTTCAACATCATCTCCTCTATGATAATCATTTGGGAATAGCTTCTTTATGAAGAAATCCATAGACGTGGTCGCCATGTTAGAAGCTGTTAACACATCTTTTAAATTATTTTTTAAATTCGGTTCAAAAGTTAACGTCATAATTCCAAGTATTTATTTAATGAAATATTGTATAATTTTTAAACAAATTTTCAGCATTGAATAAAATATTTTCAAAACCATTTATATAACGAAAATGAAAAGTAACGAAATCTCTCTCTCTCCCATTTCCTGAATATTATCTTTTTCAATGCCAGCCAGTGCGGCTAATTATTTTAGATCTGCGAGGAAGACGTCCACCGGCTCCCTGTTCCATGATCTTGTTCGAAATTTATCATAGGCCTGAAAACCGTCCATTGAAAATGTGTCTAACAGCGCCCTTACGATTATGTTGCAGTAACGCTTATCTTTTCCCGTCAGATGATCGTAGACCAATAAAGCAGGCCCCTATAACAGCAACGACAGCTGTTATTTTTTGGTGAGTAGCCACCAATTTGAATTTCTTCAACCATGTCGAGAATTCACCTATTCCATCATAGGGCTTTATAAAAGAAAAAAAAAGTTTTCTAGAAACTGTAGACTGTGAAATTTTGGTATGTTGATCAAAGACTTTTTCTACAAATTCATTTTGAATGCATGCATTGTTCTATGAACTGGTAATGAACACAGTGATCATATTTTTTATTTTGTCTGCTACCTGCTTGCTTGCATTTTTGGCTGTAGAAACAAAGGCCTCGCCATTTTATTATCTTTGGCGTATTTTTCTGGTGGTTTACCGATCAATTTGTAGTGTTTCGGAAATTTATTTAATAGACTTTATTTTTATTTACTATTGAAACTGTTAGATGTAAAGAGAACATCTTCTAAATTGTTGTCTAAATCTTTTTCAGTAAATAGAGTCATAATCAAAAAGTTTATTAATGATACAATATTGCTTAATTCTTTAAACAAACTTTTTCAGCCTTGAATCAAATACTCTCAAAATAATTTATCAAACGAATTTACTATTTTAATATTTAAAATTTTACATTCAAATTTAATATATTGAAAAATCAATATTTAAAATTATCTTTACTGATAAATATTTTACATTGATTTAATAAAAACTTATTCCTAATTATTTGCTATTTAAATTTATTTTAAATCATTTTAACAAATCACTTGAAATATTCAATCCTCGGCTGCAAAAATCTTACAGAAATAACCAAGAGGTTTAACTCTATTGAAATATTCTTCCTCGACTTTCTAATCATAATTAGAGTTAAAATATATATTTCTTATAAATATATTAAATTGTATCTATGGGTAAATAGTAAAATGGTAAAATTACGAATGCCTATTATTTAATCCCTAGGGGATGAGAATGTTTGAGGGAAAGTGTCTAGTTTGTCGACACCCATGTCCATTGATAATTACATTCATATAAAAACTTAAAATTAAAGATTTCAAAGACTAACATTATAAACTAAATATGCCACATGCCATGAAAACAATGACGGTACTAATCGGATTATCTTCCGAAAAGATTCTGTATCAGATTTCTCTTTAAATCTGTGATAGATTAATGGTTCTAGTAAATCTAATTTCAAGGATCTGGCGAATCTGATCGAACTGAAAATTAGATTCGCTGCACGAGCAATTTGATTAGTGGGCTTTTTTGAGTTCTGGAAAAAACGTTTACATACAACTTAGAGTAACGGAACGTCATAAATTAAAGATTAGAGATAAATGAATCCTATATGTGTAATAAAGTTAAAGAATTACATGATGTCAAACAGAATAAGGATCTTTTCTTTGGGAGGTTTCAACAATATATATTTCAAATTTGATTTAAGAAATATATCTTTAACATAATTTACTGTACTTCAATGTAGCATTTAGAATTATTTATCGTAATAAAAAAAACATTAATGTGATGCTCAAATTTTATAAATTCAATATGATGAATAATAATAATAATACAGGGTTTCCATGATAAAAAAAAACTATATTGTAAAATAAAAAAACGATTTTGTAAAATAAAAAAACTATTTTATAAAATATAAATACTATTATATATAGACTTAATATATTTAATTCCACCAATAAATGAATTTTCAAAATAATATAATTTTTCTTTTTTTAAAAATGTGATATTTTAAATTATTTTTTATTGGCTTAAAATTAATATGCTTAAAAATAGAGTTTTGATTGTTTAAACTATTTTGAAAAAACATAAATTTAATTTAGTAAATTAAATTAAACATTTTTATCAAAAATTAAAATATTTTAATCATAAAATATCCTTTATAATTCGCTCCAATAATAACTGCGGTTTTCTAAATATATAAATTGATAATTATTTTTTGGATTTTATTAACCACAAAAAAACAACACTATTTTATAGAATCTTTTTTTATTTATTTATATAAACATAATATTTTTAATATCAAAAAATTAAAAAACTTAATGTTAATTTGTTATGTAACCTCAACTTGTACGATAAAAAGGATTTAATGATGTGGATAATAAAGTGTATTTATTTTTTATATCAATTATATTATAATCCATGTTTTTCCAATTTAGTTTTTTATTTATAAAATAGTTTTTTTTATTTTACAATATAGTTTTTTTATCATAGAAACCCTGTAAAATGAATTAAATATTATAATGATAATACTTACATACTTTATAGATTATATCGCAGAAATTTATGTTCCACACAAAATAGAACTAACCAATGAATACGATGGTAAATTCCACAATTTATGATTAAAGTTTAATATTCTTCTAACAAAGCATAAATTTGAACTCGTGTACACATTTTGCTTATTGGTGCGCATTTGAATGTATTATTATACGGGTTCAGTCTCTTTAATTAGATTTATACATAATTCGATTTGACCGACCTAAATTTCAGTAAATTTTATTCTGTTTAATTAGACTTTTCAAATGAGTGTTATTTCTCTAATTAGATTTTTTTAAATAAAAAGATCAATATTCCTTTTGATTAAGTATCATTTTTTGATCAAAATAAACTTTTTGAAGTAAAATAAATTCCAAAAAATGGAAACTACGCGGAAAATATAAAAGCTTAATTTTAAAAGAAAAATTAGAGGCGATTAAGGATTTTGAGAAGGGAGAAAAAATCAAGGATGTGGCTGCAAAGTTTGGGATTAAACCACACTTTATCAACAATTTACAAAAATAACGAAAATCTAAAGAAGCAATCAGTTGAAACACCAAATACAATGAAATGCTGAAGAATGAGGCAATGTAAGAACCCAGATCTTACCAAAGGAGTAATATGCTATCAATACGAGAATATTTAATAAAAGATATATTGTGGTGAGAATTATTTTCCATTGAAAATATTTCAAAAAACAGTAATTTTCATCAACTTCAATTGCAACTAAATTTTTAATTCAAAAATAACATTACATTTTGAAAATATTTTACTTTTACAATCTAAAAAGAATGAATATTTAAACAAAAGTTTTTAAAACCAAGAATATTTTAATAACATATTTTTAGAACTAAAATTTCCCTTAATTTATAATACTTTTTTCCAAAAATTTTAAACTTCTTTTACATAAATATAAAATTTTTCAACATAATATATAATAATAAATTTTTCCGGTTACACTGTTATTACCACAAGAAATGGAAACCAGGCGATGCAAACCTCCAAAACAATATAAATAATAATAATAATAATAATAATAATAATAATAATAATAATAATAATAATAATAATAATAATAATAATAATAATAATAATAATAATAATAATAATAATAATAATAATAATAATAATAATAATAATAATAATAATATATAAGTGGTTATTGGAGGCTTTATTTAAAATATTTTCAAATATTTTATTAGGCTTCTAGAAGCTAATTATAGAAGCTGTAAAAAATTTAAAAATTTTAGTTTGTGTCATTTTGAAATTTTAAATGTAAAAATTATAAAAAAAATTTTTAAAAGTTTTTAGTAAAACAATTCATTATATTTACAACCAATGAGAATTAAGAGAAAGGAAATAAAAGAAAGATTGAAGGGTATTTTGAAGAAGAACATTGCTAAATTCCAGGAGATTGACAAGGACTATCGTATAGTCGAAAATTCTTTCATTAAATACATTATTTGCAGCAAAAGGCTTAAATTATCATTTTATTGTTTTAAATAATAATAATAATAATAATAATTAGTATAATTATATTAAACAAATGATAAACATTTAATTAATGCTGCTACCAAGAAATCATCATTTTATAATTATAGTGATAAATGCAAAAATATATATATATGATAATAATAAAAATATATTATAAATAAATAAATAAAAATATAATAATCGAAAAAAATTTCCCAATATTTGTAATATTTAATAAGTAAAAAATAATTTTATACTGATAGACAAACTTTCTATTGTAAACTATATTATCTATTTAAATATCAGTAAAATAATAAAATTATAAATAAGCTTTTTAAAAATTATGGAATCATTAAATTATAATTTAATATATAAATGTCCACGTTATTTAGTTGTTGTGACCAATTTGTGATCAATTTGTAAATTACCTTGAAAACCATAGTTGGATTATGGGTCAAAACAACAGGTTCACGATCTTTCAAATATCTATCTGTCCATATAATGTTCACATAGTTAGTATGTGAATTTTTGTTCTGAAAATCAATAAGTTCAGAATGTAACTTAGGTCCTTCCTTCAATTTAAATGATTCGATACATTTGTTGGTTTCGGAAAACATTTTGGGATCCAATATGCATTCCTATGATATATTAGCTTTGAATGTGTATTACTTCCAAGTACTTGAGACGCTTGATATTTAAGTAAAGTCTCTTCTAATTTTGGCAAGGGTAAACTTGGTAGACTTTTTTGAAAATGTTTAGTAGGTATTATTGATCTCTGTAGTAAATCATATTCATTAGTATTATATGATGATGTGCTATATAATGAATTGATACATTTTCCTTGATATTTGATTTTTTGAATAAATGTGTTTCTCAACATTTGATTCAAAATTTAGTAAAATATTTCTGTGTATAATAAACATTAAAAAAATAAGGAACAAAATATTTTCATAAAACCATTACCTAAATATTTCAAATTGAAATTTGCCAAAACTGCAACTTGGCCTTGACACAATAATATTTAAAGAAAATATTTTAAGAAATTGAAACGTCAGCTTATTGAATTATAATAAGAAAATTAGGTTTCCATCTTCAAAATTTAAATATTTAATTTTATTTCTTTTATAGAAATTTTAAACATTAAGTTATAAAGATTTAAGTGTAGTTTCAAAATATAAAAATATTGCATTTATATTAAAATAATAAATAAATTTATACAACTTTTTTTCGCATGCTCAATTAAGATTTAGGTATCTATGTAAATTTATAACGACAATTAAGATCAATTTTAAAATACACTGTTTACAAAAAATAATGATCATACTGTTGAATTATGTTGTATTGTCGTCTTAGCAATCGCATTTCCCTGCCTATGTCTAAATATCATCATAATTATATATATCATCATTAATGTTTCAAATTTATCATGTTGTGCCCATTTCTACCAACTGCAAACAATCATGTTGGAATTGTGGAAAGAGTTATTAGAGCGAAATTCCGTTGAAATTCCTGTTTGATCGCTTAGGGATTTGTCATTTTTAAAAGTGTTAGGAGTATTTATGAATCCTTCGATGACTCCTTCCTAAACACCTTCATGATTATTGTCTTTATCACATCTGTGTACCCATGGTGATAACCATGTTGGTGCTGTACACAATGGTTGAAAATTCATGAGCAGGTGAACTCTACCGCAAAACAACTCCTCGTCATATTTTCATCTTCGGGTTCTGTTCAATAAATTCAAACAATTATGATAATTCCACCGTAACTATTAAAAGTAATCATTCATAAAAATTAAAACGGGAAACAGACGATAAAAGGACATAAAACAAAACAAAACTAAATTGAATATAAAGATTTATTAACTCAGAACATTACATAAAAGTACTTAATCCAAAACAAACTTATAACAATGACATAAACCAAAAACTGAGATCATATTACAAGAAAAAATTGTGTTTAGACTTTTGTCAAAATAAAATGTCTAAGTCAAAACAAGTTATTGTTAAAATCAAGTTTTGTTTAATCAAATAACAAGTAGTTGAACTAAATTTGTAATCAGTAACTCATTTTTATTTTAATTTTTATTATTTTATTAATTGTAATGGAGATTTTTAGTTTCAAATTTTTTAATTTATTTATTTAAAACATTTTTCCTATTCCTCTTCTTAACGTATGCACTCATTGCCATAGCTCCTTCGTGTGTAAATACGAGCCATAACATCCCTAACTGTTATTGAGCAACTTGTCTTTATCGAAAATAGTCTTTATCGAGCAGTGTTGTGGATGCGGCTCGTAGTTGTGTGTTGGTATCTATATATTACTTCAAGACCGTGCTTTGTGTATACTTAGTAGCCCTATGTACCTTGGTAACAACGACACATAACCGAAGAAAGATTTGGACAAGTCGCTAATGGAGAACATAGTGTGTTTTCGGATCGTGTATAAGTAGCAACTTCTCCACTTTAGAAAAAGGTGGGCACATATTTCCAGGAGCTACCGGAAAATCGTCTAGTTTGTCATGGATAGATTTCGGTATTTGTAAATTTACTTCAATAGTATAAGCATAATCAAGTAGATTTAAATCTACCGTTGTGCACTCAATTAATAATCTCTCTAAAACAGTGTCATCAGTTACCTATTCAAAATCACCGCTGGGAAGCTTTTGTGATAAAGACCATTCATACAGGTTGTTGATGTCAATATACAACAACTCTGTATTTTCATCACTACTAACAAAATGTTTATTCATAAAAGTTGTTCCACCTCTAATCCCACCTGAAAAAAATTATACATTTCCATGTAGGTGAGAAGCTCAATCGATTTATCAAGACTTAACAAAACAGAAATCCAAGAAAAACTGGCGATACCTAAGAAAATCAAGCCTATTATGATCAATATTCATTCAAAAGAAAGACCTCTAATTTCAAATAGATCATCATATAATCCAAAAGGGAATTACATGATGTCTCTTGCATTATTAATTTTGCTTTATTATATTTATCATCGTATACGTTACTCCATTTCGGGGTTAATTCGAATGTTGACCTTAATACATAAGGGAAAATACCTTTACTGCTAATAATAAACTCTCTAAACTCAGATTCTGTCAAAGGTAATGTGTTAAGGGTTGAGACAAAATTTTTTTAAGACGAATTTATAAACTGACAAGAACCTATAAATTTTACAATCAGGGAATCAATATACACAAAAAGAGATAAAAACTTTTCACTTGTCACCGGTAGGCAAGAAATACTCTAGGACTTATATTTAGCCAAGCCAAATTTGAGGGTATGATAGAGATCATAAGTAGGTAGATAGTAGCCCGCGGGAACAATTACCCCCCCCCCGGGGGGGGGGGGGGGGGGGGGTAATTGTTCCCAACTTTTTATTACGCAATTGTTCCCAACTCATTTTTTTGCTTTCAGGGATTTTTGGTCCAAATTTTTTTTTATCAGACTATAGTGAGGGGGTCTCGATGGTCCTGGGATTTTCAATACAAAAAAAATTTTTTCTATACAAAAACGTTGGTCCTGGGATTTTCAATACAAAAAAAAATTTTCAATACAAAAATGTTGGTCCTGGGATTTTCAATACAAAAAAAAATTTTCAATACAAAAATGTTGGTCCTGGGATTTTCAATACAAAAAAAAATTTTCAATACAAAAATGTTGGTCCTGGGATTTTCAATACAAAAAAATTTTTTCAATACAAAAAGGTGGTCTACACTAAAAAAGCATGGAATTTTCAGACTATAGTGAGGTGGTCTCCTTGGTCCTGAGAAATAGGTGGTCTACACTAAAAAACGTGGTAAATTTTCAGACTATAGTGAGGTGGGTCTCCTTAGTCCTGAGAAATAGGTGGTCTACACTAAAAAACGTGGTAAATTTTTCAATTGAAGTAAATAATGGTCCTAAAAATTAAATTACAATAAATTATGGTCAAAATTTTTGAATGACAGTAAATAATGGTTCTTAAATATTAAATTACAGTAAATAATGGTCCAAATTTTTGAATTACAGTAAATAATGGTTCTTAAAAATTAAATTACAGTAAATAATGGTCCAAATTTTTCAATTACAGTTAATTAAGGTTCTAAAAAATTAAATTAAAGTAAATTAAGGTTCAAATTTTTCAATTAAAGTAAATTATGGTCCAAATTTTTGAATTACAGTAAATAATGGTTCTAAAAATTGAATTACAGTAAATTATGGTTCTAAAAAATTAAATTACAGTAAATTATGGTTCTTAAAAATTAAATTACAGTAAATTAAGGTTCAAATTTTTCAATTACAGTTAATTATGGTTCTAAAAAATTAAATTAAAGTAAATTAAGGTTCAAATCTTTCAATTAAGTAAATTATGGTCCAAATTTTTGAATTAAAGTAAATTATGGTTCAAATTTTTAAATTAAAGTAATGAATGGGCACAAATAACTAAATTAAGGTTCTAAAAAAATTAAATTAAAGTTAATTAAGGTCCAAATTTTAAAATTAAGTAATCAATGGTCAAAAATTTTAAATTAAAGTTAAATAAGTAAATTAAAGTAATAATTTTTAAATAAGTAATGTAATAAGTAAATTAAAATTTATTAACAAAAAGTTGAAATAATAGAAGGTGTTTGAGAATTGAAATTTTTTAATGAAAATTTTTATGAAATAATTTTTTAAGTAATTTTTAATAGAAATTTTTATGGAATAATTTTTTAAGTTAATTTTTAATGGAAATTTTTATGAAATATTTTTCAATGATAATTTTAGATGGAAATTTTTAAGATAATTTTTAATGAAAATTTCTATGAAATATTTTTCAAAGACAAATTTTAATAATAATTCAACAACAAACCAACAACTTAGTACCAACAACCAGTAACTTATGAACATGTATTAACAATCAGATACCTACAACTAGTTACTAACAACCTGCTACCAAGTACTTACAATCAGTTACCTGCTACCAAGTACTTACAACATGATACCACGTACTAAATAACTCTCAAACAATCAGATACTTACAACCAATTACCAGATACCAAGTACCTACAACTAGTTACTAACAACTAGTTACCTGATACTAAGTACCTACAACCATCTAACAAGTACTAACAACCAAAAACAAGCAACCAACTAGGTACCAAGTACTAACAACCGACAACAACCAGCTAACAACTAAATACAACCTACCAAGTACCTACAACCACATACTAACAACTAGTTACCAGATACCAACTACTCACAGACGTCAACAACCAGGTACTAAGCATTATTAACCAACTACTAAGTACCAACAACAACTAACTACCAACTACTAAGTACCTACAACCACCTACCTATTAACTAGCTACAACCACCTACCAACTAGCTACCACCTACCCATTAACTAGTTACAACCAGCTAACTAGGTACTAGATACCAAGTACTAACAACCAGTTACCTGCTACTAAGTACCAACAACCACCTACCAAGTACATACAACCAACATCAACCAGGTACTAAGCATTAATTACCAACTACTAAGTACCTACAATCACCTACCCATTAACTAGTTACTAAGTACTATCAACCAACTAGGTACTAGATACCAAGTACTAACAACCAACAACAACCAGGTACTAATCATTAATTACCAATTACTAAGTACCTACAACCATCTACCAAGTACATACAACCAAGTACTAACAACCAGTTACCTGCTACTAAGTACCAACAACCACCTACCAAGTACCACCAACAACGAGATACCTACAACTAGATACTAACAACTAGTTACCAGATACCTACTACTCACAGCCGTCAACAACCAGGTACTAAGCATTAATTACCAACTACTAAGTACCTACAATCACCTACCCATTAACTAGTTACTAAGTACTATCAACCAACTAGGTACTAGATACCAAGTACTAACAACCAACAACAACCAGGTACTAATCATTAATTACCAATTACTAAGTACCTACAACCATCTACCAAGTACATACAACCAAGTACTAAGCATTATTAACCAACTACTAAGTACCTACAACCGACTAGCTACCACCTACCAAGTACCACCAACAACGAGATACCTACAACTAGATACTAACAACTAGTTACCAGATACCTACTACTCACAGCCGTCAACAACCAGGTACTAAGCATCATCAACCAAGTAATAACAACTAGATACCTAGTACTTACAACCAGATGACCACGTGAAATTATTAGTTAAATAGGTAAAATAATGTTTAATTTTTAAATTAACTAATCAATGGTCTAAAATATTAAAGTTAAAGTTAATTTAAGATGAAGATTTTCTGGGATTTCCAATGTTAATTTTAGATGCAAATCTTCGTCAATTAATCAATGACCACATGAAATTATTAGTTAAATATGAAAATAAGGGTTATAATTAGTTGTTTAGTAAATTATGGTGTAAAATTAAGAAATAAAGAATAATTAGGTAAATTAAGGATAAATTAAGGAAAATTAAGGTTCAAAATTTAAAATTAAGTAACCAATGGTTCAAATTTTAAATTAAAGCTAAATAAGTAAATTAAAGTAAGTTTTTTAAATTTATTATCAAAAGATTGAATAACCACCAACTTTTTTGAGAAATGTAATTTTTAATGAAAATTTAAATGGAAATTTTTTTTAAGTTAATTTTAAATGTAAATTTTTTAAGTTAATTTTAATGAAATAATTTTTTAAGTTAATTTTTTAATGGAAATTTTAATGGAATAATAATAATAATAATAATAATAATAATAATAATAATAATAATAATAATTCAACAGTTCCCAACAATCGGTTACTAAATATTTTTAACTAGATGCTAACAAATACTTTGAACATGATACCACGTACTAACTAACTCTCAAACAACCAGATACCTACAACTAGTTACTAACAACCAACTAAGTATTCTTTATTGTATTTTATGAAATGTTTTTAAATTAATTTTTTATCTGTCTTTAAAAATATGTTTAATTACAATCAATAGAAAACCTTTTCAAAATGTCTAAATTTAACAAACATGTTGACTTTCATCAAAAAACCACAACTCAATCACTTTAAAACACCACGTGAAATTCAAAATAATTTAAATTACAATGAAATACTAATGAATTCTAATTTACAAAAACATCTTCTTTTAAATGATAACTACTGACTTATTATTGCAAAGTAAAAATCACATTCAATAAATACTTATTGTTGATCAGTTTTATTATATATACTCTGAGTTTATCCGACAGGATGTTTTGACCCCCTAAGGGTACTGGTCGTAAGGGTACTGGTCGTAAGGGTATTAGTCGTAAAGGTACTAGTCGTAAGGCTATTGGTAACACTCAACCACCACCTACTCATTAATTAACTACCATGTACTAACAACCAGGTCTCAAACAACTAAATACTAAACACTTACAACCCACAACAACCAGCTACTAAGCATTATCAACCTACAACTATATAACAACACTGTACCAGCTACCAAATACAAGATACCAAGTACCAACAATCAACTAACCACACATAAAAATAATAGCAATTAAATACAAAATATTCTTCATCACATACACTATCTTCTTATCAAAATCTAAAAAGTCAATCAGATACCAACTACCAACTACCAAGTACTAACAACCAACTACCTACAACCAACAACTATGTACTAACAAATTGATCTTTAAAAGAAAAATACTCATCACTTGAAAAATTAGATGGAAAATTAATTGAACTCAAGACATCAATAACTTGGTAAAAATTGATTAAATAATTGCAAAAATTTAAATTTACTCAAAATAAATATCATAAAAATTTAATTAATAGACAAGAAAGAATTCTATTCATTAATCATCCAGTAAATAAAAAAATACTGATCATTCAAGTTGAATCAACTAAGATAATAAATTAATAATATAAGATTTAGTAGATAATTGATTTAGATTGAATAAATTAATTGAAATAAAATTAATTTTAATTATTTTTTTTTTAAAAATGATACATGTACTCAAATTGATTGACTGAATGCTCAAAATATTCAAAAATCAGTATAAATTCATTAAAATTATGAATGTCATCAATCTACAATAAAAATAATTATCATTAAATTCCAAAAGAGACTAGAAAACTAACAAACCAGAAAATTCATTCAAATGACAATAATTGGTATATTCAAGCGAATTCTCTAATAAAATCATCTAAAAAGAATCATTTCGCCTGAAATATCTCTATTTTTAAAGATTAGTATCTTATCGATAAGTACTTGTTAAAGATCATATATTCACCTCAAACTAACAAGATTCCTTAAAATCCCTTAAATGACTATATTTCTACCCTTAATCAATATTATTACAAATAATTCAATAAAATCATCTAAAAAGCATCAAATTTCCCAAAAATAACTCTATCTTTAAAGATTAGTATTTTATCGATAAATATCCTTAAAAGGTTATATATTCACCTCAGACTAATAAGATTCCTTAAAATCCCCTTTAAATGACTATAATTCTAACTTTAATTCGTATTATCACAAATATTTCCCTATAAAACAGGTAAAATCATTAACTCTAAATAATTTATAAAATCTAATGATAAAACCGGTTATAATTAAATTTTTGTTAATCACTGTACTCGAAATTTAAAATAAATATTGCTTGAAATTTGACTGTACAATATAACTGAGTAGTTGCATAGAAGTATTAAATTTATCCATATTTCTTCAAATGATCATTTTTACCGATATCCAACCGATTTAATTACTAATTAAAATCACCCGATAGATTTCTCCCAATAAAGATCAATTTTCTTTAGTCGACGTTTTAAATCAATATTTCCAACTTTTGTCGTTGTTCGTCTAAATAAAGATAAAAAGTAATTTAAAGTTGATATCAATCCCAATTATCTGTAAAGTTTTCATTGTCAAAACCAAGTAAATAGATCATTATCCCTACTTAATAAAACATTGTTCTAAAACATAAATCTAAATTAATTTACTGTGCATTAATCACAACCTAATAAAACAATATAATTATTATTGATTCATAACTAATGTATTGCAATTTCCCTTAAAACATTGATATTTTACCAACATCACCATTAAAAAAATCATATATTCCCATCTTAACCCATCCTTCATTAAATTTAACCGACTATATCTCCTTTACAATGATATATTCCTACCTTATCCGATCTCTCATTAAATTTAACCAACTATATCCCCTCAAAAGATCATATTTTCCCACCTTATTCGATCCCTCATTAAATCTAACCGACAATATCCCATCTTAACCGATCTCTCACCAAATATTTCTACCCTTTTAAACATCTAACCAAATATATCCTTCAATTCTACCCACTTGAATCCTCCTTTAATTCAATTCAGTCTTAAAATCCTTAGAGAGAATTCTTCAAAAAATATGACTTTTAATTAACTGTTAAAGACACCAGACATTCTTCTATTGAAATAATTTAGTAGCTAAATAATAAGAGCCCACTAAAAGGTCAAAATTCACTAAAATTTTCTACAAATATTCACCATCAAATACTGGAGATGATATATATTGTTTGATTATAATTCTTCATCGATTCAACCAATCATTTTCAAGCAATAACAGCAAACTAAATTTCTGTATATCCTACAATCATTTTCAAGTAAATTTAAAGTCATTGATAAAGTTAACTGGTTTCTTAGCTTATGTTTGTTAAAGTGCATCAATGTGTAAATATTCTTAGAAAATTATTGAAAAATTATTTATTCAAATGCATTACAAAGTCATCAAAAATCACTTAATTATTAACCTAATTGTCAATGAAATTAATTTTTATTTAAAAACTATTCAATAAAATACAACTAATTATCAAGAAATTAATTAAATTTATCAATTAAATTTATCAGTCAACATGAAATTCTTAGAAAATTATTCAATATCCTCATAAAAATTTATCCACTTGATTATTGTAAAAACTCTAATTATTAACATTGAAAATAAATTTTATTTAAAATTAAAAAACCAATCAATAAAAATACATTCAATTATCAAGAAATTAATTAAATTTACCTTAGAATTAGCATTAAATTACAGAAATTCACAAAAATAATGGAAATTCACAAAAATGATAAAAATTCACAAAAATAATAGAAATTCATGAAAATATTAGAAATTCACAAAAAATGATGGAAATTCATGAAAATGATAGAAATTCATAAAAATGATAGAAATTTACTTGAATAAAACCATCAACTCTAAAAATTATCAATGCCTTAAACAACAAATTTGTCTAAATAATCATTCAAATAAAAGCATTAAATACCTTTACGACTAATACACTTACGACATGTTGAATGTGAGTAGTACCCTTGTGAGCAATACCCATAGGGGGACAGAATATTTTTTCGGATAAACTCAGAGTATATATTAATTAACTCATTCAAATTTATCATTGAATCAGTAAATTATCATAAATTTCGATAAAAATTCTAATGTGGTAAGCAATGAAAAGAGAAATATTCTTTAAACTTAGATAAAACTAACAATGAAGGTGGTAAGAATCATTAAAGTGAGGAAATTATTCATTACTCGATTCAAATGGATGAAAATAATTGGTAGAATAATTTATTAATGGGCATAGATAAGGAAAAAGGTTGATAAGAATGGAAATATATTAATTGAATTTATTTAAAATTATTTCATAAAATTCATAAAAAAAAACTTTTAAAAGAAATATTTGTGGAGATGTTTTAGGTGAAAATTAATCAAAATCGGCGGAATATAATTGATTAAATATCGAGGATGGGGGTTATAATTAATGGAAAATCAATGGGATACAAATGATTAAATAGTGGAAAATCCGGGAATATAAGTGATTAATTAATGGAATATTGAGAATCGGAGGAATATCAATGAGAAGGATATATAATTTAAACTAGTTTATTACATAACAAGCCGCGACTAGTTTATTACATAACAAGCCGTGAATGATATTTTATTGAGAATTATTGATTAGATCTTTTTTTTAATTTTTGACTAAAATAAATTCTAAAATAATAGCAAATTATTACTAAAATGTTTTAATTTGCATTATGTATTTCAAAAACAATTATCATAAAAGATAATAATATATATATATATATATATTACCCTTTTCATTCAAAATAAGTTAAATATTCAAATATAAGTCTTAGAAAATACAATCAAAATTAAATATTAAAAATATAAATTTTATAAGTTTTTCAAATTCTCGAATAATGTAAATAAGAAATTAATCTATTACCAGTTACATACTTTTAAACTTATTGATGGAATAAAACATTAGAAATAAAAAGTGTTTTTTTGTATAAGTACTTGTAATAATAGCTATATATTATTAAATTTACTATTCTACACTAAATATTTCGAAAACAAATATCATAATATGAATTATATTACTCCTTTCAATCAAAGTAAATTAAATGTATCATTCAAATACAATTAAAATTAAATCATCAATTTATTACTTTAATTTAAAAATAAAAATTTTATATGTAAATGCGAATAAGAAATTGATTTATTAACAGTTCTAAACTTTTTAAACTTATTGATTAGGCAGTAGAAACTAACTTTTTTTTCAAAAAGTCCTTTAACATTGTATTCTATTTATTATCAAATTAACTATTTTACACTAAAATATTTCAATTTAGAAAAAAAAATCATCATAATATTGAATGTGATACTTCAATCAAAATAAGTTAATACTCAAATATATGTCTTATAAAGTACAATCAAAATTAAATACTTCACTAAATTTTAAGTAAAGTTTTTTAAATTCTCTGGTAAATGTTAACAAGATATTAATTTATTAATCATTATAGACTTTTTATACTTATTATCGAAATTAAACAATAGAATGATATTCAAAATATGTACAATTTAAAAATAAAATTAAAATTAAATAACATACTTTAAAAATGTTGGTAAAATATCATTCACGGCTTGTTATGTAATAAACTAGTCGCGGCTTGTTATGTAATAAACTAGTTTAAATTATATATCCTTCTCATTGATATTCCTCCGATTCTCAATATTCCATTAATTAATCACTTATATTCCCGGATTTTCCACTATTTAATCATTTGTATCCCATTGATTTTCCATTAATTATAACCCCCATCCTCGATATTTAATCAATTATATTCCGCCGATTTTGATTAATTTTCACCTAAAACATCTCCACAAATATTTCTTTTAAAAGTTTTTTTTTATGAATTTTATGAAATAATTTTAAATAAATTCAATTAATATATTTCCATTCTTATCAACCTTTTTCCTTATCTATGCCCATTAATAAATTATTCTACCAATTATTTTCATCCATTTGAATTTATCATCGAGTAATGAATAATTTTCTCACTTTAATGATTCTTACCACCTTCATTGTTAGTTTTATCTAAGTTTAAAGAATATTTCTCTTTTCATTGCTTACCACATTAGAATTTTTATCGAAATTTATGATAATTTACTGATTCAATGATAAATTTGAATGAGTTAATTAATATATACTCTGAGTTTATCCGAAAAAATATTCTGTCCCCCTATGGGTATTGCTCACAAGGGTACTACTCACATTCAACATGTCGTAAGTGTATTAGTCGTAAAGGTATTTAATGCTTTTATTTGAATGATTATTTAGACAAATTTGTTGTTTAAGGCATTGATAATTTTTAGAGTTGATGGTTTTATTCAAGTAAATTTCTATCATTTTTATGAATTTCTATCATTTTCATGAATTTCCATCATTTTTTGTGAATTTCTAATATTTTCATGAATTTCCGTAATTTTTCGTGGATATCTATCATTTTCATGAATTTCTATTATTTTTGTGAATTTTTATCATTTTTGTGAATTTCCATTATTTTGTGAATTTCTGTAATTTAATGCTAATTCTAAGGTAAATTTAATTAATTTCTTGATAATTGAATGTATTTTTATTGATTGGTTTTTTAATTTTAAATAAAATTTATTTTCAATGTTAATAATTAGAGTTTTTACAATAATCAAGTGGATAAATTTTTATGAGGATATTGAATAATTTTCTAAGAATTTCATGTTGACTGATAAATTTAATTGATAAATTTAATTAATTTCTTGATAATTAGTTGTATTTTATTGAATAGTTTTTAAATAAAAATTAATTTCATTGACAATTAGGTTAATAATTAAGTGATTTTTGATGACTTTGTAATGCATTTGAATAAATAATTTTTCAATAATTTTCTAAGAATATTTACACATTGATGCACTTTAACAAACATAAGCTAAGAAACCAGTTAACTTTATCAATGACTTTAAATTTACTTGAAAATGATTGTAGGATATACAGAAATTTAGTTTGCTGTTATTGCTTGAAAATGATTGGTTGAATCGATGAAGAATTATAATCAAACAATATATATCATCTCCAGTATTTGATGGTGAATATTTGTAGAAAATTTTAGTGAATTTTGACCTTTTAGTGGGCTCTTATTATTTAGCTACTAAATTATTTCAATAGAAGAATGTCTGGTGTCTTTAACAGTTAATTAAAAGTCATATTTTTTGAAGAATTCTCTCTAAGGATTTTAAGACTGAATTGAATTAAAGGAGGATTCAAGTGGTAGAATTGAAGGATATATTTGGTTAGATGTTTAAAAGGGTAGAAATATTTGGTGAGAGATCGGTTAAGATGGGATATTGTCGGTTAGATTTAATGAGGGATCGAATAAGGTGGGAAAATATGATCTTTTGAGGGGATATAGTTGGTTAAATTTAATGAGAGATCGGATAAGGTAGGAATATATCATTGTAAAGGAGATATAGTCGGTTAAATTTAATGAAGGATGGGTTAAGATGGGAATATATGATTTTTTAATGGTGATGTTGGTAAAATATCAATGTTTTAAGGGAAATTGCAATACATTAGTTATGAATCAATAATAATTATATTGTTTTATTAGGTTGTGATTAATGCACAGTAAATTAATTTAGATTTATGTTTTAGAACAATGTTTTATTAAGTAGGGATAATGATCTATTTACTTGGTTTTGACAATGAAAACTTTACAGATAATTGGGATTGATATCAACTTTAAATTACTTTTTATCTTTATTTAGACGAACAACGACAAAAGTTGGAAATATTGATTTAAAACGTCGACTAAAGAAAATTGATCTTTATTGGGAGAAATCTATCGGGTGATTTTAATTAGTAATTAAATCGGTTGGATATCGGTAAAAATGATCATTTGAAGAAATATGGATAAATTTAATACTTCTATGCAACTACTCAGTTATATTGTACAGTCAAATTTCAAGCAATATTTATTTTAAATTTCGAGTACAGTGATTAACAAAAATTTAATTATAACCGGTTTTATCATTAGATTTTATAAATTATTTAGAGTTAATGATTTTACCTGTTTTATAGGGAAATATTTGTGATAATACGAATTAAAGTTAGAATTATAGTCATTTAAAGGGGATTTTAAGGAATCTTATTAGTCTGAGGTGAATATATAACCTTTTAAGGATATTTATCGATAAAATACTAATCTTTAAAGATAGAGTTATTTTTGGGAAATTTGATGCTTTTTAGATGATTTTATTGAATTATTTGTAATAATATTGATTAAGGGTAGAAATATAGTCATTTAAGGGATTTTAAGGAATCTTGTTAGTTTGAGGTGAATATATGATCTTTAACAAGTACTTATCGATAAGATACTAATCTTTAAAAATAGAGATATTTCAGGCGAAATGATTCTTTTTAGATGATTTTATTAGAGAATTCGCTTGAATATACCAATTATTGTCATTTGAATGAATTTTCTGGTTTGTTAGTTTTCTAGTCTCTTTTGGAATTTAATGATAATTATTTTTATTGTAGATTGATGACATTCATAATTTTAATGAATTTATACTGATTTTTGAATATTTTGAGCATTCAGTCAATCAATTTGAGTACATGTATCATTTTTAAAAAAAAAATAATTAAAATTAATTTTATTTCAATTAATTTATTCAATCTAAATCAATTATCTACTAAATCTTATATTATTAATTTATTATCTTAGTTGATTCAACTTGAATGATCAGTATTTTTTTATTTACTGGATGATTAATGAATAGAATTCTTTCTTGTCTATTAATTAAATTTTTATGATATTTATTTTGAGTAAATTTAAATTTTTGCAATTATTTAATCAATTTTTACCAAGTTATTGATGTCTTGAGTTCAATTAATTTTCCATCTAATTTTTCAAGTGATGAGTATTTTTCTTTTAAAGATCAATTTGTTAGTACATAGTTGTTGGTTGTAGGTAGTTGGTTGTTAGTACTTGGTAGTTGGTAGTTGGTATCTGATTGACTTTTTAGATTTTGATAAGAAGATAGTGTATGTGATGAAGAATATTTTGTATTTAATTGCTATTATTTTTATGTGTGGTTAGTTGATTGTTGGTACTTGGTATCTTGTATTTGGTAGCTGGTACAGTGTTGTTATATAGTTGTAGGTTGATAATGCTTAGTAGCTGGTTGTTGTGGGTTGTAAGTGTTTAGTATTTAGTTGTTTGAGACCTGGTTGTTAGTACATGGTAGTTAATTAATGAGTAGGTGGTGGTTGAGTGTTACCAATAGCCTTACGACTAGTACCTTTACGACTAATACCCTTACGACCAGTACCCTTACGACCAGTACCCTTAGGGGGTCAAAACATCCTGTCGGATAAACTCAGAGTATATATAATAAAACTGATCAACAATAAGTATTTATTGAATGTGATTTTTACTTTGCAATAATAAGTCAGTAGTTATCATTTAAAAGAAGATGTTTTTGTAAATTAGAATTCATTAGTATTTCATTGTAATTTAAATTATTTTGAATTTCACGTGGTGTTTTAAAGTGATTGAGTTGTGGTTTTTTGATGAAAGTCAACATGTTTGTTAAATTTAGACATTTTGAAAAGGTTTTCTATTGATTGTAATTAAACATATTTTTAAAGACAGATAAAAAATTAATTTAAAAACATTTCATAAAATACAATAAAGAATACTTAGTTGGTTGTTAGTAACTAGTTGTAGGTATCTGGTTGTTTGAGAGTTAGTTAGTACGTGGTATCATGTTCAAAGTATTTGTTAGCATCTAGTTAAAAATATTTAGTAACCGATTGTTGGGAACTGTTGAATTATTATTATTATTATTATTATTATTATTATTATTATTATTATTCCATTAAAATTTCCATTAAAAAATTAACTTAAAAAATTATTTCATTAAAATTAACTTAAAAAATTTTACATTTAAAATTAACTTAAAAAAAATTTCCATTTAAATTTTCATTAAAAATTACATTTCTCAAAAAAGTTGGTGGTTATTCAATCTTTTGATAATAAATTTAAAAAATCTTACTTTAATTTACTTATTTAGCTTTAATTTAAAATTTGAACCATTGGTTACTTAATTTTAAATTTTGAACCTTAATTTTCCTTAATTTATCCTTAATTTACCTAATTATTCTTTATTTCTTAATTTTACACCATAATTTACTAAACAACTAATTATAACCCTTATTTTCATATTTAACTAATAATTTCATGTGGTCATTGATTAATTGACGAAGATTTGCATCTAAAATTAACATTGGAAATCCCAGAAAATCTTCATCTTAAATTAACTTTAACTTTAATATTTTAGACCATTGATTACGTTAATTTAAAAATTAGACATTAATTTACCTATTTAACCTAATAATTTCACTGTGGTCATCTGGTTGTAAGTACTAGGTATCTAGTTGTTATTACTTGGTTGATGATGCTTAGTACCTGGTTGTTGACGGCTGTGAGTAGTAGGTATCTGGTAACTAGTTGTTAGTATCTAGTTGTAGGTATCTCGTTGTTGGTGGTACTTGGTAGGTGGTAGCTAGTCGGTTGTAGGTACTTAGTAGTTGGTTAATAATGCTTAGTACTTGGTTGTATGTACTTGGTAGATGGTTGTAGGTACTTAGTAATTGGTAATTAATGATTAGTACCTGGTTGTTGTTGGTTGTTAGTACTTGGTATCTAGTACCTAGTTGGTTGATAGTACTTAGTAACTAGTTATTGGGTAGGTGATTGTAGGTACTTAGTAGTTGGTAATTAATGCTTAGTACCTGGTTGATGTTGGTTGTATGTACTTGGTAGGTGGTTGTTGGTACTTAGTAGCAGGTAACTGGTTGTTAGTACTTGGTAACAGGTAACATGTTGTTAGTATTTGGTTGTAGGTACTTGGTATCAGGTAACTGGTTGTTAGTAACTAGTTGTAGGTATCTGGTTGTTGGCGGTTGTGAGTAGTTGGTATCTGGTACCTAGTTGGTTGTAGGTACTTAGTAGCAGGTAACTGGTTGTTAGTAACTAGTTGTAGGTTGTAGGTGGTTGGTAGGTGGTTGTAGCTAGTTAATAGGAAGGTGGTTGTAGGTACTTAGTAGTTGGTAGTTAGTTGTTGTTGGTACTTAGTAGTTGGTTAATAATGCTTAGTACCTGGTTGTTGACGGCTGTGAGTAGTTGGTATCTGGTAACTAGTTGTTAGTATGTGGTTGTAGGTACTTGGTAGGTGGTAGTTAGTTGTTAGCTGGTTGTTGTATGTTGTTAGTACTTGGTACCTAGTTGGTTGGTTGTTGTTGGTTGTGAGTACTCGGTATCTGGTACCTAGTTAGTTGGTTGTTGTTGGTTGTATGTACTTGGTAACAGGTAACTGGTTGTTAGTAACTAGTTGTAGGTTGTAAGTGTTTGGTATTTAGTTGACAGTGCTTAGTACTTGGTTGTTGTTGGTTGTTGGTACTTGGTAGGTGGTAGCTAGTTGTTAGCTGGTTGTTGTTGGTTGAATGTACTTGGTAGGTGTTAGCTAGTTGTTAGGTGGTTGTTGTTGGTTGAATGTACTTGGTAGGTGGTAGCTAGTTGGTTGTAGGTATCTAGTTGTAGGTATCTGGTTGGTTGCTTGTTTTTATTGTTAGTACTTGGTATCTGGTTGGTTGGTTGTTTTTGGTTGTTAGTACTTGTTAGGTGGTTGTAGGTACTTAGTATCAGGTAACTGGTTGTTAGTAACTATTTGTAGGTATCTGGTTGTTAATACATGTTCGTAAGTTACTGGTTGTTGGTACTAAGTTGTTGGTTTGTTGTTGAATTATTATTAAAATTTGTCTTTGAAAAATATTTCATAGAAATTTTCATTAAAAATTATCTTAAAAATTTCCATTTAAAATTATCATTGAAAAATATTTCATAAAAATTTCCATTAAAAATTAACTTAAAAAATTATTCCATAAAAATTTCTATTAAAAATTACTTAAAAAATTATTTCATAAAAATTTTCATTAAAAAATTTCAATTCTCAAACACCTTCTATTATTTCAACTTTTTGTTAATAAATTTTAAAATCTTACTTTAATTTACTTATTACATTACTTATTTAAAAATTATTACTTTAATTTACTTATTTAACTTTAATTTAAAATTTTTGACCATTGATTACTTAATTTTAAAATTTGGACCTTAATTAACTTTAATTGAAAAATTTGGACCATTATTTACTTTAATTGAAAAATTTGACCTTAATTTACTTTAATTTAATTTTTTAGAACCATAATTAACTGTAATTGAAAAATTTTGGACCATTATTTACTGTAATTTAATTTTAAGACCATAATTTACTGTAATTTAATTTTTAGAACCATA
Source organism: Schmidtea polychroa (assembly GCA_959609185.1). Lineage (NCBI taxonomy): Eukaryota > Metazoa > Platyhelminthes > Tricladida > Dugesiidae > Schmidtea > Schmidtea polychroa. The sequence goes on along the minus strand of CAUHTR010001936.1, from coordinate 9,567 downwards.
ATTTACTGTAATTCAATTTTTAGAACCATTATTTACTGTAATTCAAAAATTTGGACCATTATTTACTGTAATTCAAAAATTTGGACCATAATTTACTTTAATTGAAAAATTGAACCTTAATTTACTTTAATTTAAATTTTTTAGAACCATAATTTAACTGTAATTGAAAATTTAGGACCATTATTTACTGTAATTTAATTTTTAAGAACCATAATTTACTGTAATTTAATTTTTTAGAACCATTATTTACTGTAATTCAAAAATTTGGACCATTATTTACTGTAATTCAAAAATTTGAACCATAATTTACTGTAATTTAATTTTTAGACCCATTATTTACTTTATTTTAAAAATTTACCACGCTTTTTTAGTGTAGACCACCTTTTTCTCAGGACCAAGGAGACCCGCATTAATTTACTTTGAAAATTCCATGCTTTTTTAGTGATAATCAGCTTTTTGTATTGAAAATATCCTGAGACCTTAAATTACCACTCTTTTTTATTGAAGACCACCTTTTTCTATTGAAATTCTCAGGACCAAGGAGTCCCACCTGAATTGACCTAGAAAATTCCATGCTTTATAGTGGTAGTCGGATTTTTGTATTGAAAATATCCTGAGACCTTAAATTGCCACTCTTTTTTTATTGAGACCGCCTTTTTGTATTGAAAATCCCAGGACCATCGAGACCCCCTCACTATAGCGTGAATAATCCATGCTTTTTTAGTGAGACCGCCTTTTTGTATTGAAAAAATTTTTTTGTATTGAAAATCCCAGGACCATCGAGACCCCTTCACTATAGTCTGATAAAAAAAATTTTGGACCAAAAATCCCTGAAAGCAAAAAATGTGAGTTGCAACAATTGCGTAATAAAAAGTTGCAAAAAAAAAAAAAAAAGTTTCTACCTACTGTCCATATCAATTCGATTGGAATTAAAATAAATACCATAGAAAAAATAATATTATTTATATGAATGTTATTTTATATTTATATTTAATTTATAATTAGAAAATTATAATTAAAGAATTATCTCATAAACGAGTATTGAATAAGGAAATTCTCTGCATTATCTAACTAGAAGATAAAAACAAGAAATGTAAACATTTCATTGATTGAAATTTTAATATTTGAAGATAATGAAAGTCAATAAAAACGTAAGTTTTTTTAATAAAATTTTACAATTCCATTAATAAAAATCCATTATTGAAAACTGGAAAAATTTTAGAAAAGATTTCGATACATTCTGTGAATTTTATTCCTTTTTTTAAAAGAAATCTGTTAGAATTATTCTTTTCATTACAGTTAATTAACAATTTTGTATAAGCATCAAATATTATAATTTTAAATTATTGATTATTTTAGAAAAAATTCAATGTTTATAAAAAATAGTTACAATAAAATTTGAATGTCTTTTAATACAAATTGATATGTAAAAGAAATTAAGAAATTGCTTTCATTATTCACTGGGGAACTTGACAATAACTGCTTGTTTACATAATCGATATTGCCCAAACAAACATTTCCATTGATGGTTCATGTGAGAAGTCTTTGAAAAAAATATTTAAACAATTGTTTAGCATTACATGCAGCGCTTAGTACAGAAAATGTAAACTGTAAAAGCAATTTTAGGGCGTGTTTGAATGCATACAACATCATCCGTATCGAGTGAGTCGTGTTAAATTCATAATTTTCTAACGTAATTTTGTTGCATATTTATTTATTATAACATCAATTTATATGTGATAATTATGGGATACTTTTTCTCAGAATAGGCAAAGCGTTTTTATCCTATAAAGCCAGCTTAAAATGAAATCTATTCATTACAGAGTATTATATCCTAACACAAAGTTGAACATCAAAACTGTTCATGCAATTTTAATGTAAATTTTATTAAAATCAATTTTTCTTTAATGCGGTTTTTTCATTTATTTACATTAAAAGTATTTATATATTTTGATGTTATGAGTTATTTTATTAAAATAATTTAAATTTGAAACTAATTAAATAATTAAATTAATTTTTAGTTTAAAATTGACTCGTGTGATAGTTTTTTATTAAATATTATTCAAAATAATTTAAATATATATGTACTCATTTCAAAAAAATATGATGCGTAATAATTTATATTTAAATAATTACGTAAAAAAAGTATTTCAATTAAAATTTCAAAAAGATTTAAAAACATTAATATTGACTATAAATGATGAAAAATTATTCTACATATATTATCAATTAATATGTCTGAATGTATGCTTTAAATATTAATTTTCTAAAATTTTAGAATATTTTACCTGATTCTTGTACTTCTTCTAATTGTTGATTTGAATTTCTTATGACAACCCAGAATAAAGTGATTAGATAAAAAGGAAAATAATTATTTCCAGAAAGCCACATTTTTGTAAAAGTCAAACAGATTGTTTAAATTCATTTAAGTAATTAATGTTTGTTAAAAAAATTTATATTTAAATTAAATAGTTTTTCATAATTTGCGTTGTATTTTAAAATTTATACATTTTAAACTCTTAAATCATTGGCTAATTGAATTATCTAATGATTGGCTAAATGACTTACAAACAAAAAATATAAGTGAAAATTATTAGAAAAGAAATAATTAATAATATAAATTTCGATCAAAAAATAATAAAACCTAATGATTTTTTCAACTATTTTTAATAGTTTAGATCAAAAATAAAAATTAAGGTTAAAAAATCTTATTTTTAATTATTTTCAATTTTATAATATTATATTATAGCAGTAGTTGGCAAATTTTTCAAGCCACGATACACCTAAGTAATATTGGTTTCGTGACTTATCAATTAATTTTTTATGTGATTCCCGTCATATTTGCGCTTTATGCCGTCTTTGAATCATCCTTTGTACTATTGAACTGAAATAAAAAACTGGAAAAAGCTACTTACGGCAATATATATTTCTTATGTTAATTTTACTAAAAAGAAATTAATAAAACTATATAGCGTAATTCTCTATAGTAAATAATTACTATAGAAAATTACAAATAAATAAAATCGATATAGAAAATTNAAACAATTCCACAACATTCACCATTCAGGATCAAAAGCGACATACGAACTCATTCACACAGAAGTCGTTTGGCCAAACATGAGAAAAAATAACAAAGATTTCGTAAACTGATGTATAAACTGCCAGAAAAACAAAATAACAAAAAAGATTTACAACAAAGAAAGTCGAATTCCCAACAACAAAACCATTCGAAATAGTTCACGTGTATTAAATAGAACCGCTCCTACCTGACAACTATTCGAGATACTTACTAACAATGATCGACAGGAAAAAAACTGGTTTGAAATAATACCAATTAAAGAAATCACAACCAAGACTGTCTGCAAAACCATAGAACTGGATTGGTTCGCAAGATACGGATGCCTCAAAACAATAATAGGCTAATATACTTATGACTTGAATTAATTTATTTTCTATGTGAGAAAAATAATTGAATAAATTTACTAAATAAAAACAAATAATATAAAATATTCAATGACTCTATATTGACTGATGTGGTATGCAAATTATTTATGCTTACAATACTCCACGCCAGGGTTTCTTAACCAGTGCTGCACGCACACCTTTGTTGCACTGAATAAATGCACCTATAATATAAAACAAAAAATCAATGTGTATATTATATAAACATACTAACTTACCTGTGTGTTGGTTTTTATCGTTGCAATGAATAAACGCATTTAATATAGAAAGTGAGAAAGTGGTAGAAAAAAATAAACTGACACACAAAAACATAACACATAGTAAAAAATGCATACAAATTTTCTTAACCGGTGGTTCGCGCACACTTTTGGGTGCTAGCTAAAATATATGAGTGCGAAGTTTCAATTCTACAAAGTCATTATTAAATTTAAGTGACGATGGTAAAATATAAATTTAAAGTTACAAAATTCATTTTTTTTGTAAAAAATATTTTTATTCATTAAATATGTGCTTAAAATTAGGTACAACAAAAAAGTCCTAACCATTTATTTCTATAAATAATTAAATAAATATAAAATTTATTTGTAAATAATATATATGATGGTTTATCTAATTTATATAATTTCATAATTTTGAGAAAAGGATACGACAATATCCTTTGAAAATGTTAGGAGTGCCAGTAGGTAATAAAGTTTGAATATTATCTTTCTTACATTAATTATATGTTCCCTGACATCAATTATCAAAATAAATCACATTTTATGGATGCGAAAAATCATGTGCCCAAATTGTATAATAATACGCAAGGAAAAGATTATTAACAATTCTTTTTTAAAACAATAAAATGATAATTTAAGCCTTTTGCTGCAAATAATGTATTTAATGAAAATATTTTCGACTATAAGATAGTCCTTGTCAATCTCCTGGAATTTAGCAATATTCTTCCGGAAAATACCTTTCAATCTTTCTTCTATTTCCTTTCTCTTAATTCTCATTGGTTGTAAATATAATGAATTTTTTTACTAACAAATTTTAAAATTTTTTACATTTAAACTTTCAAAATGACACAAACTAAAAATTTTTAAATTTTTTTATACAGCTTCTATAATTAGCTTCTAGAAGCCTTATAAAATATTTGAAAATATTCTAAAATAAAGCCTCCAATAACCACTTATATATGCTATTTAAATATTTCAATAAATGTGTCAATTTTGATTTTCAAGCCCTATTTTTTAAAGTTTTTCTATATTATTCTAATTATTACTTTTTAATTTATTCTATTTTTTTTAATTTCTTTATATATTGTCAGTTATTCTCAAGGTCAATGACAACAGATCAAATTCATGATTTCATTGATTTCTTCTTTAGTTGATCTTTGGCTGTCTGTTTATTATGAGAATTGTTTCTTTGAATCTGACATTTTTCCTTTGGATGTTTCCATTAGCTATGATTTCTATTGAAATATTTTTTCTTTCTCTCTGTTGGCTGACACTGCCGGAGATGTCTGCCCAACGAGGATGTTCCACCAGGATCCAGGTGTTCTTTAACTCTTTGGTGCAAAGTCCTGAATGTACTTCGAATGTAGATTTCATTGCATATATTGCACGTGAAGCAATAGACGATGTTTTTTCTAAAGCACAGATCTTTCGGTGTCTGGCAGTTTTTCATTGTGAAATTGTTTTCTCTATTTATGTTGCCTGCCAGAGTCCTTCTCAATGTCCAAGATTTATGTGCTATCCTAATTGGAAGACCGGTACGTTTAAGTTCTTTCAGGATCTTGAAGTCGAGTATGTCACTGATGAATGGGATATTCAGATAGAAATATTTCTGATTCTGTTGTGTTAATTTCCTAGATCTTCTTGGGGTAGAATTCATTTTTCAATGTCCTCACCTTGGTATCCGTTTCGGTGTAAGATTTTATTGAAATTTGATTGTTCTTTAAAGTTTTCGTTTTTCTCCGTGCATCGATTGGCTATTCTTCGTTTCTCGTTTCTTATGACATGTACTTTCTGTAAGTATGAAAGCGCTGATCTTTGGTGCATAAATATTTCTTTGCGAGCTGGTTTTCTGTAGAATCCGTATGTTGGAGTATTTCCTTCTATTTTGATTCTCAAATCCAATAAATTGAGGGATCCATCTTCTTCCGGATATTCGATTTCGAACTTAATATCTCGATGAGCCGCATTGAATGTATGAAATATTTCCTCCGCTTCTTTTCTGCTTTTGGTCGTGATGAAGATATCATCTACATATCTTGCATAGAAACCTATGGGTTGTATGGTCCTTAGTGTCTGTCGTTCGAGGTTATCCATAAAGATGATTGCTTGCAGTCCTGATATGCTAGAACACATAGGCAGACCTTTAACTTGTTTATAGATATTTTGTTCAAAGGTAAAATAGGTGTTCTCGAGGATAAGGTAAGTAGTTTGGTGATATTCTCGATATTCATTTCCTTTATTAACAAGTTGCTTTCTCTTAATTTCTTTTCTAAACATTAAATGAAAAGTTATGTCTTGAGGCAGTCGCTGCTTTGAAGATGGTGTCGTGTCGTGTCCAATAAAGGTTTTAAGATCTTTGCAAGGAGCCAACTTGTTTTAGTTGTTGGTCCATTTTTGTTGGACACTATAGGTCTAATTTTGATACCAGGACCTTCTTTGTGAGTTTTAATTAGGTGGTAGAAGTTAACATGCATCAGGATTTGGTTGATAGAGTTTATCTGTGTTTATGTATACTGGGAGCTTTTCTTCGGTATTTTCATTTTCATGCGGTATTGTATTGTTCCATTTGATCTGGTACGCAATGCGACAAAGAGCTATTTTGAAATTGAGGATGGCTGCTTCATCTATTTCTCTGTTTATACTGAACTTTGGTCCTAGTGAAAGTAATCCTTTTTCACCTTCGGATAGACAATTTGTGAGGTCGGTTACTAATTCTTTGTTTACTGTAATGCTTCCGTCCTTTTTTTATTTTTTTTGTTATGAAGTGAAAGAGCAAGCGACAAAAAAGGATATTTTTAACTTGGTCAATGACAATATTGAATTAAAAGGAATAAAATGGTAAAACTGTATTAGTATCTGTACTTATTGCGCTTCCTATATGCAAAGTCATAAAGTCATATTTTTTACTTTTGTATTGCAATGAAATACTGATGTTGGGCTAATTTTCGGAGTGGAGAAAACTGGAGCGAATGGAAAGGTAAACCTCGAAAAATAAATGAAATAAGAAATATATAAATTACCATCAAATCTCACTAGTAAATAGGAAGGAACAATAAAATACCAATAAAAGAATAAGAATAAGTAACCAAACTAAATAAAACCCAATAAACCCCTTACGATTTAGAAATAAAACGATTTAAGACACACAGCGGATAAAATAGAAATAGAATGAGCAAAAAAGTGAAACAAATAAACGGGAAATTAAGGAAATAAATAAAAAATAAAACCATTTCTAAGTCTAATTAAAACAAAGAAATTATATTACATTAAAATAGCAATAAGTCCGCAGAAAAAAATAGGAGAAAAATAAGAAAAATAAGAAAATAAATAAAATAATAATAAGGAATAAGTTAAGTTATTAAAACCCAATATATTATAATAAAAACATAAAAATAATAATAAATAGAAAAATTACAAGCAAGTCGCGTCCTGATTGGACGAAAAATACTATATATGTAACGTGAAAAATTAGAAAACTACCACTTTAATTTTCACGATTACAGGTAAAATCTTTTTAAGAAAAATTGAACTACCACTTTAATTTTCACGATTACAGATTACAGATTACAGACATTCCACAGAGTACAGGACCATAATCACAGGCACAAATCCAGAGATTTCAGAACTTACATTTAAGAAGACTGACTTAGCGACTAGTGACGAATTTATTCGAGACCAGTTTTAAATTCCATTCATTTCAGTTTTTCGAAGCTCTAGGTATGTTGATTGATTTATGTTTATTAGTTTAATTTATTTAATGGTGGAAAACAAAAACAAACTCATTTCATATAATAAATTTATTTAAATGAAAATCGCCTTTTCTTCATGGTGCCGGCGACCGTACCATCTGGGAGTTCCAAGTGTGATGTGGACGAGTAGGAGATATACCACGGTGGAGGGCATAGCCACGAGGAAATTTTCCATCATATGTAATCCAGGAGATGCTGAAACGAGAATGCGATATTTTGGGAAAATGATATTTGTCGTATGAGAGGTACGCCAAGGGCATGACAGGATTGCGATTGTATAGAATAGATGACATCATACTTGGAGTCCAAATGATAGGGTCGCCGGGTGAGATTTTATTTATTCATTTTTATTATTATCATAAATGGTGTATGAATTGTTGGTTGGCGAAGAATGAGTCGAACGGTCCCTCATGACGGTGCAAGAACGGCGGCAGCGATGAATGCCTTCTTGGGTGGGTCATGAGGGGTGAGGAGACTCCGCAGGTTGAATACTGTTGGAAGTGGAATTTCTCACACCGAGCGCGATCTGATAGAGTATCTTTCGTTTTTCATGAAGTCACGCCGAAGTTTCAGAGCAAATAATGTAAATTTCCAAAGTCGGAGACAATTTTCGGATTGAGATCAATAGTTCGTTACTGTCAAAAAAATTGCTTTTCCGTCGAATATCGATAGATGTCTGAGTAGGGGTGGGCGATGAATTGTTAGAGTTTTCACCGAGAATTTCTGCTAAGCATTTAAAAATTGAATCCCAAGATGTACATTGCAGGGACATTAGCGAGTAAACCCATTCATTGACTAATTTAGACTTTAGCTTGACATGAGTATCCGATAAAGTTTGGTTTGATGTTGACAACGGATCGTCTAAAATGGGAAAGTAAACATTTTTTTTTGATAAGGAAATGAATCACTTGCCGTGAGTCCGAGCGAAGCTGTCAATAGCGATAGGAGAATCATTAGTTGCCCCATAGCCAGATAAATTTTCGACGTGGCAGATCGGCTAATAATCTGATAAAGTCATCTAGTGGGTCGATTGAGGAAGGCGGCAGTCGATCGAGCGTATTGATCATTCTTATCGTGAGTCGACCTAATAGCGAAAATCTAGAACATAAAGTTAATTCTTATCTACTGAATTCGTAAGTCACTCACACAATCAAGTTTCTTGAGTTTTGAACACACCAACTGAGTGTCTGTCTCAACTGGAGCATCTATCTGCAACTCTACCTCTATTAATCACTAGCCCACATGTACACATGCATCACACTCAAATTAGATCACAGTGCACATGTGGATATCATTATTACCTAACCACAGAGAGAGAGTCGTAAAATTGTATCTACTAGTAGACCACTAGATTGCGTCAGAGAAAATAGCAGTACGACGAGAATCTTCTTTTCTTTCAGTGTGCAAGTCGCTAGTTAAATGCACCAACATGCATCGCAACGAACCCGTCGATAGTTGATGGTATAGATAGACAATCAAATGAACACATAACTGCGCCCGATTTAGGCGTCACTATGACGATGTTTATGGCGTTAAATTTGAAATAATTAAGTTATAATTCATGATAAAAATTTAAGCGAGAGTATTATAATTTTCTTACAAACCCGAGGGGTCTACGTACAAGACGGGGGGTCCCGGTAATTGCTGAATTTTTCTTTCATCATACAGCACGCGTAGAATTTAATGACGTAGCAGCAAAATGAGTAAAACATAATTGTTAAAATGTAACACCGATAATTAAGATAATAGCGTTCATAGTAACGAATTAATAGTCATGCAGTAGTTAAAAATAGTCAAACCCGTAAAGTAAACCTAAAAGCTAGTATAATGAATTGTTTTATGAATCCCGTTTTCTTCTCATAAAGTAGTAATGATTGCATGGGTTAGTTTGGATGTTTGAGATTGCATGAAGGTGAGTATTTGCCGACGGGGTAGATTTGTAGGCCACTCTTGGACAACTTGGTCAGGGAGATCTTAAATTTCGTTTTCCGAAAATATAAATAATACCCCAGCGAATTTTACAATTTAAAAATAAAAATTTCTTAACAATTTAGATGAATACCTCAACCAGTTCCGGGAAAACCCTCAGACCTTGCTTTTCCTGTGCTGATAAAAATGCCGATATCGCACAGCTCCAC
>CAUHTR010001935.1:0-67815 GCA_959609185.1 Schmidtea polychroa | reverse complement strand
TTTTAACTTTTTTAACATTTAACTGAAATATAAGATGCAAAGCATTTACGATAAAGGGAAAATGAATTATTTTGTTTATTTTAACCCTTTGAGGGTGATAAAGAACGGGCTAATAATACAATTATTTTTATACTAATTTTAATTTCTTAGACTAAAATTAAGTCATATTTAAAATTATATAGTTGTACAATGGATCACGTGACCTTTATACTCTTGTAGAAACCTGTATGAGCATACGTTTATGGAGGTAAAATATTTCCCTACAAAAAGTATAATTCATTTGTATATAACTGCATGAATATACAAAATGGACATAAAAATTACATATAACAAGTCAAACAAAGTAAGTGTATAAAGTAAAGGTTTTTGTGTTTGAGAAGGCTTTGTTGAGAAAATCCTGATTATTCGAAATCTTATAAATTGGTCGCAAGTCTGTTTCTTCACTTTACTTTTACAATTACTAGCTGTTGAACAGATTAAAACATATTTTCTGGGTTGTCATATATACTAGTCAATGAAGCAAGACCTTGCCACCAATTTCAAGCTTACGCTTTATATATATATATATATATATATATATATATATATATATATATATATATATATATAAATAGTTCCGTATATAACTTGACATAGACTATGATGCCGGACTTGGGATCGCAATCCCGGAGCCTTTTTTCAATCGGGATTGGTTTTTGTTGATCCGGGATCTGCTGGGATTAGCCTAGTAGAATTTTATTATTATTTATTTGGAAAAACATTGTACAAAATTTAATTATAAAAGTTGTTTTTATTTAGAAAAAAAGAAAAAGTATCGTTATTTAAACGTAAACGAAACTTAGTGCATAAAATTCCGGCAGCTGAAAAAGCTCGCTTCGAATCTACACTTGTAGGTGGAATGGTTATCAAAATATTACACACCATATTTAAATTAACACCGAGAGCACCTCCACTTTCATAAAGTGCCATCTCTCTTATTAAAACTAGATTTAATTTATTTGCTGATTATCAAGATGGTATTGGTAATTTTGCTAATGCATTCTCAATTGCTAATTGTAGCTAATCTTGCATTGGTATAGCCGTATGAGTTTCTGGTGTATCATTCAAAATTGGAGATTCGGCTCTTCTGGCTTCTGTGGTTGAAACAGACAGCCTTTCTAGAGTATTTAGAAATCAGTTAATAATTAGAATGTTTTTTCCGTGATCGGGATTCGGGATTCCGGGATTGCAACCTTTATGTCAGACTCATAATGGGGATAATTTTTTGAAATATATTTCATCTATTTGGCGTTTTAGTGTTTTTATCTAAAATAGGAATATATATTTAACAATTTTTATCAGAATTATTTAGAACGAGTTATTTTTGCAAAATGGTGAAATGAATTTTCTCACTGCCATCATTTAAATTTTTTAATTAATTGACTACATTCAAATTTGTTGTTATTTTATATCTATTATACAAATATGTTTTTCTTTTTAAAGTTAAACAACTTAAAAACAACAGTTAATTTTTACAAAAGTATTTTTAAATGTCGTTTTTCAGCACTTAAAAATATTTTCTAAAATTTTAATTATTTATAATTTATGCCATTTCATTGTAACAATAATAATTGTTATTTTGTGAATTACTATTTTGAAAAAAGATTATTTTTCTTGCAATCTATACCTTTTTATTTATATTCGTGACTTGCCAATAGAAAAAATCGCTCTTTAATTTCACCAAAATTTTAAAATCATGCCAAAACTTTAATTTGCTTGTTGAAAAACAAAAGATTAAATGATATTTTAAATGGTTAAAACAAATTCATTCAATTTCCAATATGCTAGATTTGGCTTAATTTTCAAATTAATTAATTATGCAATTCATCAATTAATTAAACTTTTTGAAAACCTCATAAAAAGTTGATGAAAATTTGACTGCAGTTATGTGAATAATAAATTTTCATGAAACTAATTTCCAAAACGCATTTTCGAATTTTTTAATATAATTAAAATTAAATGTAAAGTCAAAAAATTAGTTAGTCATTTTTTTTAAATTTATACTGATAACAAAACAGATGAAATATATTATAACCATATGTAAAAAACACTTAATACATACTTTAAATTAAGTTTTGATAGTATCAACAGACATGTGCTGTTAAAGCAAAAAAATAAACACTTTTATCTCTTAAAGATATTAATTGCTATTTTATTGTATTTAAACAATATATTGTGCGTAATACTTTAGCCTTACAGTAACTTTTATTATCTACAGTTTTAGGAGTATCATATTAAATTTTTCATAAAATCTACTTTTGTCAAAGTCTTTAATCAGTTTTAAAATTGACTTTTTTATCTTAATGAAAAATTTGATATTTCAAGTTAATGTTCGTAATGAAAATTTTATACTTTGGTGTCGGGTTTAGTCCTTTAAGACCACCACGCGCAAAATCAACCATGAGACGATTTTATTTTCACAAAGTAAATATTTTGATTAAGCAGCAATTGCTGCTGTTAAAAATGTCAAAAAATATTATTATGTAATTTTAATATTTATTAAAATGGAGTAGATTTAAATATTTATTGTAAATTATTGAAAGCATATATGCTAAATATTTTGTGAAAGGTTGAGAATATTTAATTGTATTTAATTCACCAGTGCTGGATAATTTAGTTTATCTTTTTAAAAATACAATGCCAAAACAGAATGACATTTTGTTAATTGAATTATTTTTATTACAAATATCCGAACTTGAAATTTTAGAAACATTGTATTCTATACTTCGGTTTGAATTCTTTTAACGCTTAGCCGATGTGTAGACAAGTAAAGTTTTTAAGAAAGAGTAGAAGAAATCATTGAAACAGTGCTTGCAATTTCTATAATAAAAAAAAATGCAAACAAGCAAACACCTCCTAAAAATGATATCCGTTTTTACGGAAATAATTGGTTTTATATGAATTCGAAAAACATTTCCGAGGCAAGTGCTCGAAATATACTTTTTGTGAGTTTTAATTGTTTATTATTATTAGTTGTAATTAATTTATTATAATTAATTAATTATTGTAATTAATTTAATTAATTCAATTTTGCCAGTTTAAAATTTGTTTGTAAAAGACAAAGTAAGAAGATTTGCTTAATAAAATTTTAAATCTTAATAATTATTTAATAAATTTAACCATTAAAAATAATTTACATTTTTTTGAGAAAACTTTCATCAAAATACTTATACATAATCAGACCAATATTTAGAATATGAAATTACCAAAATGTGCTAAAAAATCTGGACAATAATTGGTTATCAGTATTTACTAATTTTTTGGAAGTAAATAATACAAACACACTCCATAAAGTTTTTATATGTTTCGACGCGATGTGATTATTCCGACTGCATGTTAATAATGTATATGTATAAATGCATAGAAAACTGTTCACATTTTTCTGTTTATATTAATTATTATTTGTAAATGATGTCATTTAAATAAATTATAATTTGAGATTATATTTATAAGTAACAATTAGAGGCATTTAACTAGTGGTCGGCCCGAATAATTCTGAACCGCTTTATTGAAAAGTAATTAAATTTATTATTCTTATAAAATGGAAAATTTATTAATTTATTTAAAATAAATTAATATTATAAAATGGGACTAAACAAATACTGAATTAAAATAAAACCGGTGCATAAACAATTGAATTATTTAAATATATTTGATATTGATATAAGACTAATTTTGATATATTGATATTGTCAAATTTATAATAATTATTATAAAAATATGATAAAAAATAAAATTTTCCTATCAGGATTATAAATAATTGGAATATGTGATAAATTGTTAATTAATTTACATATAATAATTATCAGTAATAATAATAATAAAATTTATTTAAATTAATGGTATCGATACACTGGATTTGTGGTGTAATATAGTAAACTGATAAATTTTATAAAAATTATGCCTAATTTACCATATATTCTTATAAAAATAAACTTAACGATTTGAAAAAAATATCAAAATTTTTAATATCTTCGGTTCAGTACATGAGATGTGGGATTATCTGCTGGGGTTGACAGTTAGTGATTCTGTGATGAAAAATTTATAATACAAATAGTTTATCTTTTTATTTTTTATATTTCTCCTATATTAGTGATTGGAACGTAGTTGATATGACTATATTTTTTACAGGTTAAATCTAAAATAATCTTACATAAAAAAATTATTTATCATTTAAAAGCTTAATTGTTAAATTTAGATATATTATTAGTTTTATTAGCAATATGAAGAACAATTATGAAGAACAATTAAAATATTTTTTACACAAATTAAAAATATTTTTAAAAGTAGAAATCTTTGTTAAATTATTTTAAATAATTAAAATATTTTTTACAAAGTAATTTGGGAAATTTTATATACAAATACAATTGGATCCTCTAAAATTTGGAAATTATAAAAATATCCGAATAGTTTTTCTTTGATTTTTTACACTTGTAACAAGAAAGGCAAAATTAATATAAATACTGATTGATATTTTTGTAAAGCCACCTCAAAAATAGAATTGTATTATTTAGCTTAATAAGTAATAACAAAGCAGAAAAGACTATATAGAAAGTAGAAAAACATTGTCTAATTAAATATTAAGAGAGTCAAGTATTTATTTATCAAGACCACATCATATGTATGACACCTGACATCTTTGATGTGGTTATTCTTAAAACACTTATTTATGTTATAATCAAGAAATCTTTTAACCAGTGTTTGTTCTAATTTACATAAAATAGCTTAGTTAAAAATGGAAACTGAACATCATTATCAACTTATTAAATTATCTTACTAATTTTTGGTATTTCTATCATAAATATAAAAGACCTGCTTTTAAAGTTGATTTAATTAAACTACATAATCTAAATGTGTAAAACTTGACATGTAATAAATATAACTAATTTTAAACAAAACATTTATCACATTTAATTTATGATTTCTCCCTTAAATATTACCCCTTATTGATGTTTTTCTATATACACACACATTTTAAACTTTAAAATACATATTTTTCACAAATTTTAACATTGTTAAATGTATTTTTTTTAAAAGTTGCAGAAATATTCCTTATGTGACTTGTATATATTTAATGTTAAAACTATATATTGTATGTGACCCACATTGATCCAGCGGAAACCGGTTTTTAAAGTTAATTTTACATATTCAATTTTGATTTGACCTATATAAAAAATATGAAAAATTTCATGAAAAATAAATAAATTTGATTTGACCTATATAAAAATACTGGTTTTATAGAAAGAAATCTCCAGCAGGAAAAAGAGGGTTGATCCAGTGGAGACCTCATCCAGTGTTGGTGAATCCATCTACTTATCTATATATAAATTTTAATAATTGAAAATGATTATTAGTTCAAAAAACCCTAACATATTTTTAATAAGAGGAAGACTATTATATCAAATGAAATAAAATTTTCAATAAAAGTCTTGGAAGAAGTTATTGTTAAGAAAGAAAACATATAACAATAAAATGACCTAATGTCATAATGATCTTGGAAAATTTTTAACAATGAAAGTTTTTAAGCCACTCATCAAAGAATAGCTTAACGAATATTTTAGAAAATTCTTACTAAATGTTACACGTATATCTAAAGTCAGACTTTACCAAATTAACCCAGTTGCTGCAACACTTAATGGATTCAGGCCTCATTTAAAAGACATCCGTTTTAAAACCGAATGCTACTATTACAGAACATTCTGAACCTGAACCTATACAGCGGCTTCTATGAATGATGTATGAATAAGATTTTTAAAAAACTTTTAAATCTATAGATTGTCAAACTTTGACTAGTAATTATTCTTATAGCAATGCTATACAGTATTTATACGATTCAGTAAAAGCCGTGAAAATATATATATATATATATATATAGCATTTTTGGGATATTGTACAACGACAAAAAATTATAAAATAAAAATAGATGAGTTTCAACTAATGTGGAGCCATAATTACTGCTTCTGAATCTTTGTCTCCCAACCAGACCCAATTAATTTGAAAATAGTTCATATGAATTTAATTTTTAAATTTCCATTTGTTTCTCGTTCCTTCCCCCCAAAATAAATTTTAGGTTATAATTCAATTAATTAATTTTTGATTAATTTTTTGATTAATTAATGACATCTCTTAAGAAACTGTAAGTAAGGATTGGATATATTAAAAATTGTATAATAATTTGAAAAAAAAATATTTTTCTTAATAATTCTAACCGAGAAAAATAATTATCTATAAACAATAAACTGTTCTGAATCAAATTCATTCTTCATAATTTATCTATATAAAGTATGTTTTAAATAATAAATCTATCCCATTGTAATTAACAATAACGTCATTTTATGTGAAACGGTTATCCTCTTGAGATATAATCAAAGAGCCCCACGAAGTCGATAGTCTCATTATTTTTATGGATAATTTTGTGATGTTGTATTAATAGCTATTTTCACAATTTAAAGTGTTTCTTTCCCATACTATCTTCAGAATTTTATGATTTGATATTTTCATTAATTTTCATTTATTCAATATAATTTTAAAATATTTTAAAAGTTGAAATTAGTAAATGAATTTGAAATAAATTTACAATTAAATCTTGATAACTCAAACACTTAATCACTAGAAATATTCCAACTTTGCTTTTGTTTTAAACGCCTCTCGATAATTCGAAATAATTCTTTTTTAATTCTTATTTTTAATCATTGGTATTTTTCCTAACTAACAATTTAAATAATACCTAAATTTATTAGTTTTAATAATAAAAAATTTTAAAAAATAATAAACACTTTCGTGGATGAAATTTATGGGTTAATTGTTTATTTCATCAATTTCTTTTTCATTTGTTTTACATAAATAATTTGAACCAATTTTACTGATTTTCAAATGATAGAAATTTTGGGGTTCAGCTATATTTAAAATGAAGAAATTATTTTTATGAGAAAACTTTCAAAAAATAAAACATTTTAAATTTTAATATTTTCTACCTATATATTATTTAAATTTATTTAAATTATTTTCAATTTTATTTAATTTGTTAACTTAAACAAATTAAAGCCTTTTCACATTTGAAAAACATTAAAACATTCTAATCTTTAATTCTTTAGAGGAACATTTAATTTTGTGACCATTTTAATCTAATGTTTAAAATAATTCAGAAAATGTTTAATTAAAAAATTATTATTAAAATTTAATTAAAATTTAATTTCGAAAATTACTCTTGTTAAATCATAATTGGAAATTTGATCGAAAGACGTGAATTACTCTCTTTATGATTTAAAATGTTTATTAGTAAAATAAATTTTAAAAATATATATATTACGTGTTTTTTCTTTAACATGGATTTTTAGCAATATCTTTTTATTGTGTTTGATCAATATACAAAAGAAAATAAAAGGAATTATAATTTTACTTTCAATTACTGATTATAAATTAATATTATTACAAGATTAATTTATATTTCAGTGGACTTGATCATGTCAAAAGTTAAGTAATCATTTTCATTACCTGCATGACTGTGGATGTAACTACAAATGATGGCAGCAGTTTCCTATTAGGTTTTATAGGTTATTTAGCAAATTTCAATTTTTGTGTCAATCACTTTAAAAATTTATAGCTTGATTTTGTTATTTTTTGCTATTAATAATTTACTGACCTTTATCCAAATTATCCTACATGAAATATACAGTGATTGACTTTAAATGATATTTATACAAGAAGCTTGACTACAATGAAAATTTAATTTAATAATTATTAATTTTAATAAAAATTAATTTCTTTTCAATTTTTTTATTGTTTTTTCTTGAGGTAAGGTATAAATTAAGAAATAAATTCACGTGGCTATTGAACGTTTAAACTTTATGTTTTCGATTTTTGTTTATTGAAAGAATTAATTTAATGAATTGATTTTTGTTTAAAATAAAAAATATTAAATTATATATAAAATAATTCTTTTTTAATTTGTTCTTTATTTATTTATTATTTGTAGTGTCTCTGAATTTTAGGGGAATAATCTCTATGTTACTATAAAGTTAAACTCAACAAATATAACCCAAAGTTTCTGCAGTTGGTAGACATGAAAGTTCAAATGCCGTTTTCATTATGACTTTTTCAATTTCCCACACATCTATAATATATTGAATTTTTTCAAATATTTCAATTTGAGAGCCGGTAATTATTGAATTTTGCACAAAAGTTCTATGTTTGCTTATCAAAATATTCAAAATATATGTGACAGAAATAATATAATTTTCCCATTTCAGACTTTTAAAGTATTAATTTCAAAGATTTTGTAAAAACAATAAACTTTTCTTCAACTTATTAAATTTCAAATACATTAGTAACCACCTCGTAAAATATATGCTGCTGTGTGAACACCATTTTGCAAATCCCTAAACATGTCCTTCTACCGAAAAAAGTTACACTGTCAAGTGTTCATGGATCTCGTCAAAATCAAGCAATGTTACAGCACGAGAAAATTTCTGGGAATTTTTAGAACAAGTATCAGAAGTATCCGAAATGCTTATTTACGGACACTTTAAAATTATTTCAACTGTAGGAATGAAAGCCTAATAATTCATTGGGAATTCAAAGGATGATTGAAAATTATAAGATTAAAAAAGAATTATAAAAAATACAAAATTATACAGTAAAAGCTCAACAATTGTTTATAAAAATGCAAAATTATTAAATAGTTTTAAGAAAACCTGAATTGTTTAAATAAAAAGAAAAATAAACAAATGTCTCTGTGAAATGCAATCTGACAGGCTTAATAGTAAAAACGAATAAGGAACAAGTTTGAAAACTTTGCTTATATTCTCGAATGTTTTCTAGAATTATTGGATTTAATGTATTCTAATGTTTTCTTATATTCTAAGTTTGGGAACGTTACAAGGTTAATGTAATTTCTTTTGATAAAATTTGTTGAAAATACAATTCAAGTCAAGAAATATGAACAGTAAATACATGTGACATGAACTTTGTTTGAAGAGAAAAATAAGACGGGTTAGAAATACAGAAATGATATCTATAAAAGAGGCACGAAATAGAGCTAGAACACCAAATGCTGTGATTCATTAGAAATTACTTACAATAAGGGGATAAAATTCAATTTTATATTGCAAGAAACTTAATAACATGTACTAATCAAATAGAAGACCAAAGGTAATAAAAGAGAATAATAAATTTAAGCGATTATAAAGAAGCGATTATAAAAAACTTCTAAAAATATTAAATTAATTATTTGAATCAAGGTTGCTATGTAGCTGTTTATTATTATTATTATTATTATTATTATTATTATTATTATTATTATTATTATTATTATTATTATTATTATTATTATTATTATTATTATTATTATTATTATTATTATTATTATTATTATTATTATTAATTATAATTATAAATAAAATTTGACATTTTAGACATTTAAAAATATAATAAGGAAAGAGTAAATAAGTGTATTTTTAATTTATTAATGTAATTAAATGGAATTATCAGTAACCGTTTTTAGTTTTTAGAATCACTTTATTGTCCTGTTTTCTTTTCCTAATGATATTTTATATATTTATATTTTAACAAAAGACCAAAAATTAGTTTTGTTTAGAACTAAATTCTTGATCTTATGTTAAAATGAAAATTAATTTAATTAATCAATTAATATTGAAATAAATTATTTATCGGTATTTTAAATATTTATTTGATTTTTAAATTTTTATGTTTTCCAGACGATTTTATCTTTAATAAATAAATTCAAAATTAATATTAATAAAATGGAAAATTAATATATATATATATATATATATATATATATATATATATATATATATATATATATATATATATATATATATATATATATATATATATATATATATATATATATATATATATATATATATATATATATATATATATATATATATATATATATATATATATATATATATATATATATATATATATATATATATATATATAATATATATATATATATATATATATATATATATATATATATATATATATATATATATATATATATATATATATATATATATATATATATATATATATATATATATATATATATATTACGTTTCACAAAAAATAAATTTTCATTTTGTTATTATCTTTAATTTTCCAGCACAATAATTAAAAACTAATTGTTTTATAGAATTGATGAAACCGAAATTAAATTATTCGTGAATATTCATTTTATTCTTATTAAGAATTTAAATAAATAAGAAAAATAGGAATAAATTAATGACTAACATTAGAAAAGAAGGAAATTCTTTATGAAATTTTAATTGTTCAGATAAATTTTCAATTGATTAAAAACGAAAAGTCTGTTCAAATAATTTAAGTTGTATTTCTAATAATTTGAAAATATTATTTACAAATTAAGAAATAATAAACAATTAGAAAAATAATAATAATGAATAAAATAAACATAAATAATAAAGCAAACTAAAATGTTTTATATTTCAAAGTGAATAATAAATAATGTTATAAGACAGAGAACGTGGGAAACTAAATGTCAAAAGGGTTTATTAAATATTATATGTCATGGAATATGGTAAAAATTTCAAATAAATAAATCTTGTAAGAAATTTACAAATTTTTTATTCGAATGAATAAAGTAATCATTAAAATAAGTAGGAAAACCAGTAAAACATTAAATATATATTAATATCATTAAAAACTTTCATTTTTTCAGAAATTTGTTTATATATATTGTTTTCGATTATATATCAACGTGCTTCATTTGTAACGCAAATTTTCGGCAACCCCTATTTTGTGTTAAATATTAAAAGCTTTGTAAAATTATCTGAAAGAATGAAAATAAAAAAAATCAGAGAAAGACATAGAACTGATTCACAAGAATAAAGTAATTTTTTTTTAAATAATACTCACAATCATTATTATAAATTAAACGAAATAAATTTTAATTTACAAAAAGAAATTAAAAATTTAATTCAATTTTATACCAATATTGTCAATCAATATTTAATTTTTTTCTTTCACTAGAAAAGCTTTGATGAACAATAGTTTTATGAATTATTCAACTTTTACCAACCATATCTTTGACATTCTCCTAGTTGGCACTGCAATAAATTATAAAACAGTCTGCTTTTATATATCTACACATCCTAAATAATCTGTTACCTATGAAATCAGTTGGTACTTAAAATGCCAAAAAAAAATAGTATTTGATTTATAATTTTCCCATTAATCATAATTTCTTTATAAATTTCTTAGAAAAAGTATAGTATTAACAATATATCAGCTGTTAGTTTAAAAAGCTCACTAATATAAACATTTACATTATTGAATAAAAAATCTGATATTTGTTTATGGAAAAGTAAATTGATTATTCAACTGATACAATGAATTTCTTCATTTAAACAAAACATCAATTTGCGATGTGATTAAATCACTAAAATGGTTTTCTTGATAACTGTCATTAATAAATCTAATAAAATGTAAACTACAGTAATTCATTCAATAAATATTTCGAAATACTTTTCTTTTTTTGTTTAAATTTATATCTTGATTATAATATTATATTCAGGTTTTAATTATTGCATTTAATTAAACAATATTTTAATTACACAAAAACATTGGATCACATTGAATTACTATATTTTATTTAAAAAGAAATTAAATTAATATTTTTATACATAACAAAAAGAAATAATTACATTTATTATTGCGATCTAGAAGTCTAATTGTATTAATGTCTAATTTAATAATGTTTTATTTTAAATTACATTATGTTAATTTTATTGTATTTTGTATCTTTGATTAAAATATATATGTTTCTTATTAAATTATTTATAATTTACAGATAAAATTAGAATAACAGAATTAAAACAAAATACTTTTGAATTAGAAATTAACACTTTTAAATGCAAACTTAAAAAATTTAAGTTGTAATATATTAAAATGTTTATTTAATATTAACTTCTATTTTAAATAACTAATCGACCCAAACTTAAGAAAAAGAAATATGAACATAGAAGTTCTTCTTGTAATTTTGACATTGTAATATCTACTGACACATCGGTTATCAAAGCGGGCACCGCAAAGTTATGAGGTTAGCGAGTTACCTTAAAGGTTTCCGCTTATCTCTTAATAAAATATTTTAAAACATTATATAATTTTAAATCCCCTAAAAATGAAATTATCATAATTTAATGCTCTGATAAATTAAGAAATATTTAATTAATGAACTAAATTACTTATTAAGTTTTATAAATTTATCTGTTTCTTTGCTTTGATGAGGCTAATAAGATCCTAAAATGTGTCTTATGCATAAAAGATTTTCTAAATAGTCCTATGATGCCTGCTAAAGTATGCAGCATTGAGAAACCGTACATAAGAAAACTGATTATTTTATGAACTCTTAAAGTGTGATAGTCTAACTTTTTCAACTTTTAAAACTAAAAATGAGAAAGCCACTAAATTATCTTATATTGTCAGTTATCATAATTTACTGGTATTAAATATTAAATATCGTGTAAATCCTTTTGGAGACCATCGGCTTAGATTGGAAAAACTGTGCTCATATCTATGTTGGTGGTGTAAAGACATACTGGACAAAATTACAAATTTAAATTGTTATTAAAAATTTAAAATTATTTAGTTTTATGTAAGATGTAATAAAACATGGTTTTATTACTTATATTTTATTATGGTCTAATAATTTTAGATTTATTAATCTTTTTAATAATTTTTTTAATAATTTGTTATTTTTATAATGAATAAATAGTTACATGGAAATGATTTAATTATAAGATAACGCCAATCAAACATTCTTTTCACGATATATTTTGACAGTTTTCCTGTCATCGTCAGGTGGAATATAATGACTATATAAATTACGGATTATATATCACATTTCATTTTCTAAAAATTATAATTAAAATTAGATATTATTTTTAAAAAATATTTTTATAACATTTATAATTTAATTTAATAATTTTAAAAAATTTTATAAATTAATTAATTTAACAAACAGCAATCAATACATACAATATACAAAACATTATTTAAAAAAATTTAAAACACAAGTATTCACTGCATTTGCACATTAATTTTCGGATTCAATGACTTTATCAATAACGCCTCACAAATTATACGTTCCCAATAATTATCGAAACTAATCAGTTTACATGTAATGGGTGTAATGCCACATATATTGGAGAGACTTCCCGTCATCTTTGTATTCGAGCTCGAGAACATTATAGACCGAAGGCTTTGACGCATATTAGTGAACACAAAAAGGGCTGTAAGAGTAAAATAGATATGTCTGATTTTAAAATTTTATTAAAAAAATTTCGATAATTATTGGAAACGTGTAATTTGTTAGGCGTTATTGATAAAGTCATTGAATCCGAAAATGTTTTTAAATAATTATTTGTATATTGTATGTATTGAATTAGTTTTCATTGAATTATGGCGCTTTTATGTAAATAAAATGAGTTTGTTTGAAAAAAAAGTTAAAATATTTCATAAATTTAATTTGTTTTTCAGTTACATTAATTCTATAACTTTGTCAGTTTTCCTTATAGTTAGATTATTGTTATTTTTAAAATAATAATAATAATAATAATAATAGTATGTATTGATTGCTGTTTGTTAAATTAATTAATTAATAAAATATTTTTAAATTATTAAATTAAATTATAAATGTTATAAAATTTTTTTTTTTAATAATATATAATTTTTATAATGATTTAAAAAATTAATTTAAAATTATATCTTAATTATATAATTTTGAATATGGTGTTATTAATAAAGGTAACCAAATAATTATTTACAGAGGATTTGACTATGCTCGCCATCAAGGAACTGCTCACAGGACTATTCATTGATGTTGAGAAAAATTCAGAACTTTTCATACACTGCTTCATACTAAAGACAACAAAATAATCCAAGAACCTTCAGACCACAACCACATGAATAGTAAATCTAATGAAAGATCAAATGACTTATCCATGGTTAACGTCACTTTCAGTTATGACTAACAATTTACAGGCTGTATCAGATGGAATTAAAATTTGTTTACCAAAGAAATGTTCTTTGACAAGACGATTAAATGGATCCAAAGCTAAAACATTATCAAATGTTCCGGCCAATCCAAGTAGCAAAAACTTTGAAATACCAGCCATGTATGAAAATTGGATTATTCACGATTCGGGTGTAGATAACCCATAGCGTATTTTACATATTTATCACAAAACCTATTTAGATCTTCTTGTGGTAAATAATCTTTGGCTAGCTGATGGTACATTTCAGGTTGTTCCGGAAATTTAATGATCAATTATAAAGCATTCATGTCCAACATGAATCATGCGCTGCTTTTCCTTGTCTACTAGCTATTCTACCAGGGAAAGAAGAACGGATATGCGTGAAGATGTTACATATGTTGCTGGAAATAATTCCCCAAACCCATCGCAAAAGGTTTTAACTGATTTTGAGACTGCAGCGATAAGCAATTTTCAAGCTGTATTTAATAACATTTAAATTGGTTTTTTTTTCATTTATCGCAATCTATTTTGCGCAAAATCAATGAATGTTGAATTTAATACTTATATGAAACTAATAAATCAACAAAGTAAGATGAAAATAACATGTAGTAGATAAAATACACGAAATATTTTTTGTATTTTTTTATTAATAAAGATTTAAAAAATATAATGAAAGTAAATTAAATAAAACATAAAGAATTGAAAAAAAATTTATAAATAAAATCAATATAGATTTTGAAATGTCTTTTCTACTTCCTCTGTATTACATTTAAATTTACTAAAGAATAATATTTTTCTAATAACTATTTAATTAAACATTCTTAGCAGTAACATTATCTAGAGTAAAAATAAAATCTTTGTGTTAAATTAAAATTTTTGAAAAGTTATTAATGCTTTGAAAAGGTAATTATAACCTCCTCCATAAGTTCGAAAATAGTCCCACTACATAATATATTTTACTTTGAATCTTTAAAGACATTCATTGAACGCTATGAAGCTTGCAGGTACAATCATTATGTCATGTATTTGTGCCTTTTGTTGCAGAACATTTTTTTAATTAAAATTACTTAATTATTAATAGCTAAATAAAGAAATAATCAAAATAAATGCACTTATAATAATTTATATTAATTTAAAATTTCTGCATTATTAAATTAATTAATACAAAATTTTAATATATGTTATATATGTGAAAGATTGGAAATAAAATATTAATAAATAATCTGTAAAATAATATTTTTTAGGAAAGTAGTAATATCCTCTACCTGCAATAGAAGTTTAATAATCAGAAAAGATAATAAACATAATATAAAGATGTTATTGTTCTTCTAAATGACGCATCATAAATAAAAAATTCTTTTAACTTTTGTTTACTTTATATTTAGAAAAAATATTGTCTTTCTAGAATAAAATCGGTACATTTTGTTGAAAAATTGGATTTCAAAAATACAAATATAATATGCGTTATTTAATTATAATTCCTGGCTTGATTTAATGAATTAATAATATAAGGAAATTATTATTATTATTATAATTATTATTATTATTATTATTATTATTATTATTATTATTATTATTATTATTATTATTATTATTATTATTATTATTATTATTATTATTATTATTATTATTATTATTATTATTATTATTATTATTATTATTATTATTATTATTATTATTATTATTATTATTATTATTATTATTATTATTATTATTATTATTATTATAACATATTTACAATTAGTTTTAATTAAATTTTGTTATTTCAATGAAATTATTAAAAACAATTAGCAAATCAAGTGAACACAAAATTCTGTTAAGTAGCTTACTTAAAAAAAATTGGCTTTAATAATAATATTATAAGTTGATAAAAACCTTATGTAAAAAATTATTTAATGAAAATTATCTTCACTTGCCTAATTATTATCTGAAGTGCTTTATATAAAAAAACATTTAAATAAATATTATATAGAAATTATTTAACTTTCTCAAAATATCATGAAGTTGTAGTTGTTATAATTTTAGTGTTTTTTATTGCATTCTATTATTTCTAAAGTGACAATAATGTTTTCCCCTTTTTCAATCTAATAAATTACTTTTTAATTATCTATTTTGTGTGGGAATTTTCCATTATTTGAAACATTTATGGTATATCATAGGATCATTAATCAAAATATTATACATAAAAAATTGTTATTTCACACTCATTTTTGAGTAAAGAAAAATTTATACTTTAATACTAAATTCGTATATTTTCATAACATTGTAAATAATATTTTAATTTATTTATGTAATTAAATTAAAGGATATGTACTTAAAATTTTTAAGGTTATTTCAAAATATGAGTTGTTTATATTACTTGAAAGAAAAAAGAGTTGGTTTTAAATTATTTGAGCATAATAATTGTAGTGAAACTATTATCTTTATTCTGTTTATTTTTCATTTAGAATATCATTTTTCGTCTTCTAATTTTAAGATATTTTTCCGATTTAGGAAAAATAAATATTAATTAAAATTAATGAAATCCTATAAAATAATTTTGAAAATATTCAAAAAATAAATCAAAAATAAAATTAAAATATGTATATATAATTAAAATATGTATATATATATATATATATTAAAAATAAAAATAAAAGAAAAAAAAATAATAAAACAATAATTAAAATTTTGTTTAACTTGTCTACGAAAATGTATTTTGGCTTGGTTGAGTCGGTGATCCAAAATCTGAAAAAGGTTTTTAAAGCTTGATTAAAATTATAAGTTTTGTCATTATTATTCCTTGATTTTAATATACTTTTTAGCAACTCCCTCCATTTTTATCAAAATAGAATTTTCTTAGTAGGAATTTATCTTTTATCAATTAAAATGTTATCATGTTAAATATTTGGCAAGAATTTTTAAATGCTTAATTGAATATAACAATTCGAAAATTAAGTTAATAATTATTATAAAATATAAATGGAAAAGAGTTTTGCAAAAGAATTATGAAAATTGTATCAATATTTCTAAAATAAATTTTTTCGGTTCTTTAATTTCACTTATCAATCAATTTTTTGCATAATAAATATAGTTTTTCCTATATTCATTGGAATATCATATAATGATTTTTTTAATTATTGCGCTTGATATAAAGGAAAATTGCAATCATAAATTTTAAGAATTACAATTTTAATTTTTATGCCGATATTATTTATGTTTTACTTTCTTAACAATGGCATTTAATAAAATTTTATTCTACTGCCTAGTTGATTTTATATTTAAATGAATTTTAAAACTGAAAAATATAAATAAATAAATATCTATATATCGTAAAAATTATGGTTTATTTTTAATAAAAACATTAAAATGACAAACTAACTAAATATATTTCAAGGAAATTATCCCCATCATCAGTTAGCATTCATAATCTAACAGTTATACGGAAACCATACTAATGTAATGAATTATTGAGTTAATAAAATAATCTCCATAAATTCTTTACTGATTGAATGTTAATTTTATGGGATTGTGATTTATCACTAAAGCCTCACATAAAATATTTTCCAATTTATTATTAAACTTGTTATGACAAGTTTCAAAATCTTTTAAGTCAGTTGCCCTTTACAAATTTTTCTAATCTCATTGTAATGACTCACGCCTTTCAATCGGCTATGTTATTGAACTCGCATGCGCAGATGACGGTAAGCCTCTCCAATTTTATGTGACATTGCACTTATTACATGGAAACTTATTTACTATTGGAGTTTGAGATTTATTCCTAAACATATTTAGTGTTTTTAAAGATTTTTAACATATTTAATAGAAGAAAACTTAAAATCTCTGAAATATTCACAAAATGGAATAACTGAAAAATGAGATTATAAAGGTTCTCCAACATTAAATGAACTGTAATTTTCATTGTTTTCATCAGATGCAATTAAAACGCGATCAATGGTTTCCCTACTCAATCTTTCTACAAAACCCTTAGAATATTCATTTTTATTCCAAAGAAAAACGATATTATGTATATTTTTGCTAGATTTTTTTAACATAGACGACAATGTGTATTATTTAAAAATCAAGTCATTAATCATATTTTTGTTATTTTTAATATATTTAAAGTCACAAAAAATGTTAAAAATAATATATATATATATATATATATATATATATATATATATATATATATATATATATATATATATATATATATATATATATATATATTCGGGAAATTAAGCAGATCTCCTGGGTATTAAGGCTTCATAGTCATTCGAAGGAATTTATTTATCAAATAAATGTTTATATTGAGTTCATAATTTTTAATTATTCGACTTTATTTTTTAAATTCTAATATTTGACGAATTTATCGCGTGTTTCAAATGATTAAATTTACATTTCTAATTATCAAAAGATCCAAATATTACCCTAGAGAATTACTTTTAATATTATGGCGTGTCTTATAAGCTTGCATTTAAAATATATTTAATAAATAATCATATATAGTTATTTTTTTAAAAATAGAAAGATTCATGTAGATTCGTTTTAGTGGTTTTGAAACATTTTCTTTTTCAGTGCAACTTTGTGATAAATGAATGTATTTTGTAGCACTTGAATATAAATTCAAAAATCTATCTATAAAGTAACATTTAAAATTATACATATAAATTTAATTATTTTTAAAATTTACCTTTTCATTCAAATAAAGAGCTCAATTGCCAATTAGAAGCTAATGTGGGAATATTCAAAATCCCCATTGCCCATTTCTTGGTTTATATTTTTTAAAATTTTTTTGCAACTCACACTTTGAGAACATTTGACTTAGTCTATCTTTTCACATATTTCAAATTATTGTACTCTTTGCGAAATTTATATTTATTTTGTGATGTTCACTTTTAGAGATTTGATGAAATGCAAATAATTATTTTGTAAAATTGTATATTCATTTTGAAAAAAATCAAAAATTTAATTCTACGCCACACAAATTCCTAGCTTTGATTTTATTAAATGTTACAGCTCATTAATGTGACACTCGATAAATACAAAGCCAAAAATTTGTGTTTCAGAGAATGAAAGCTTTGACCATTGGACACAATGAAAATAAATGGAATATTATAAAAAAACAAATTAAAGGTGACCAAAGAAATAATTTATGGTGCATGTTTTTTGTTGAATATAATATTTGTAAAAGATCGCAATAATCTATAAAATTTTTTTAATTAGTTCAACTGTTCAATGAATTTAAAAATAATGTATTGCGAAATATTGAAAATTAATATATAAAAACATCGGATATTAATAATATTTCTTTAAAAAAAGTTTAAAATATAACACGAAATATTAATAAGATCATATTATAAAATCATCTAGTGTAAAACCGAAATCAAATAAAACAAAATTCATTTTCTTTTCTTTTCTTTTTTCTTCATTTCTCATTGTAACTTTTATGGCTCTTCTCCTTTATTTATATTTGAATTTATTTCAAATTGATGAAATCTAATTTTATATATTTAATATAAATATATTTTTTGTCTTAATTAATTATGAATTAGATATTTGTCCTTATTAATATATTTTTTCTAGTTATTCTCCAAAAACATTTATAAATGTTTCCTAAGTCAATTTATGAAATAATTTGAATAACGTTAATTATAAAATTAATTTTTAAATATCTTTGAAAGTGAAATCATGAAAAGAACTGATAAAATTGAACTTGAAAATGATCAAACAAAACATTTTTAGATAAATCGAAATTTTATTTAATTAAATATTTTGAATGAAATAAAATATTCATTTTATTTTCATTTATAATAATTGAAGTTTTACATAAAAAATTATAACACTTAATACAAAAATCTTTAATTAATCAAATTTAATTGAATTACAAAATATTAATTATCAATAAATTATTTTTCCATGTATTATTATTTACCATTTATAATGAATGCTAAAAAGTTGACATTTGCAAATGTTATTA
Source organism: Schmidtea polychroa (assembly GCA_959609185.1). Taxonomy (NCBI): domain Eukaryota; kingdom Metazoa; phylum Platyhelminthes; order Tricladida; family Dugesiidae; genus Schmidtea; species Schmidtea polychroa. The sequence goes on along the minus strand of CAUHTR010001935.1, from coordinate 47,793 downwards.
TTTAATTTTAAATTGTTTTGAAAATTAAAATACTAATTACTATTTTAATTTTAATATCCGTCAAGCTTAAAGTCTATTAAAAATTCCAATTTTACAGACTCATTCTCAATTACGCAATATAAAGAGACAATCGGGTCTTATTCATCGTTATATTTTGTTTTAATTTATATTTCCTAACACTCTACCTAATTTTCCAGTTCTCGATCTTGGATTTCAACTGATAAAGATACATTTTTAAGAAACATTAATATTTTTTAATGACTTTGAGATAAATGGACTAATTTTTAAAATTATTTTTTAATTGACTTGGAATATATCTGTCCCAAGAGTATAGAAGGGGTCAAATTACATTCTGTATCACTAGACCATTAAAATAAGATTTAATTTAATAATAAGAGTATTAAATTGCAATTTTCATTTAAATTTGTTTGTAACTCACGATAATTATGATTTTATTGTCATCACAAATATAATTTCAAAGAACTGGAATGAATAATAATTTGATTAAGTACTGCATTTCGTTGATTGCAGACTCCGGTAAAAAATGTGTGATTAAAACAATTAATTTTAATTAATAGCCATTTAAATTATGTGTATTACATTTTAGATTATTAAATCAGAATTATTTAGGAAATTATTTTTTTCTTTTTTTAAAAAATAGTTTTAACGTTAAAATATATATATATATAATATATATTTTTTTTTTTGAAAATTTTAATTAGATAATTAATACTTTTAAGTGTCACAAAACCAATGAAGGTAACTGATAAAAGACTTTGTCTATTTTACTCTTAGTTTTTTTACGACTTATATTTTTATGTATGGGTTGATTAATAAAAATATTTTTATTACTTTTCTTTGAAAGCAAAAATGACGATTTATGATTCGAAATATTTCACGATTTATTGCACTGAATATTTCCATATGATATGTCGCTAAATTCAATGTTGTAATGGATTGGATGGTCTGTATATCATAATAAATTTAATTCCCTAATGATTTGACTTTTTGTTTTATTCTAATTTGGGAAGTTAGAAATGTTGTTTCTTTAACAAATGTATCTAATATTTTACCATCTGTCCTTTTAGTGGAAATATTGGATGAATGACTAATCACAATGTTAGGCATGAATTGTTTTACTTGTTCCTTGACTAGGAAATATATTGATTTTTTATTTTTTAATAATGTTTTTTCACCGTTTTTTTTCAAAGAATTTTTCAATTAGGAATAGAAGCAATTTTCTATGACATTTTAAAAATAAATAGTTTTACAATTTGTTGTATATAGTTACAACAAACATTTCAAGAATAAGTTAATCTATTGATCAATATATTTAATATTCTGATAATTTTTTAGGAATTTCTAAGAGCTAATGCCATCTTGTCATCATCAATCATTTTTAAGAAATATATGTTTCCTCAATAGAAGCAAAGTAAAAAAAAGACAAGTGGATCAATCTTAGGAATCTATTCAGCTGGAAACTTCTTAGTTTATTTGTTACTACGTGAACTGCAGGTTTTGCCAAATTGATGGCTTATTTTGAATGATTTATGACTAAAAAATAAGTTAATAAGATCATTTTTTAATTATTCCATGCAGTTATACTTTCGCTATTTTTTTATTTTCTAAGACTTATTTAATCCTCGCTTTTGTAATTAATTGTTATTTCTTTTTATTTCATTATTTTAAGTTATCTATATATAACTGATTTAAAATAGATAAGATAGCATATTAAAGTAATTGAAAATAATAACAAAAGCTTTTATGAGAAGGTTGACAGGCTTTCTTGTAAAGTGAAATTTTTAATGAGAAGGATCACAAAATATGACTAGAGAATGCAATAAAAATTTTCTGATTGTTAAGCAAATTCTTAATGATAATGATAATAATAATACTAATAATAATAATAATAATAATAATAATAATAATAATAAAAATAATAATAATAATAATAATAATAATAATAATAATAATTATAATAATAATAATAATAATAATAATAATAATAATAATAATAATAATAATAATAATAATAATAATAATAATAATAATAATAATAATAATAATAATAATAATAATAATAATAATAATAATAATAATAATAATAATAATAATAATAATAATAATAATAATAATAATAATAATAATAATAATAATAATAATAATAATAATAATAATAATAATAATAATAATAGTAATAATAATTATTGTTATTATTATTATTATGAAAACATTACCACCAATTTTAATACAAATTTCAATCATAAATATAAAACAGAATTAACATATTAAAATAATTATTATATTAAATTATTATATTAAATAATTATTATAATTATTATATTAAAACATTCTAGAATAGGTTTTATAATTTTAGACATTTTTCTAAAAGATAATTTGGACTTTTCATAAATAGTAAAATAGAAGAAAAAGTTATTTAAACTGTGCTTCTGTAAATATTCTAAAGGTATAATTAAAATAAAGAAAACAAAAACTCACATGTGTATTTGTTAAATTATTAATAACATAATTTCTCTATATTATATATCTTTTTTTTGTCTTCAATTTTGTAAATATAGTAAAATATAGTAAAGAATTTTGGACCGAATATTTAACATTATGAAATGTAATTTAAATTTAAACCCCAATTTTTTTTTAGTTTAATCTTTTTAATCCAACTACCGTAAAACTGCAGTAGAATCCGAAAATGCCCTACTAAATCAAGATAAAGTAACTTTAACATGACCTATATTGAAATCAGTGATTAGAGTCAAGTATATACAGTAAAAGTAAACTGTTAGAAAGAATATTCGAATTTTATGATTATTAAATAATTTCAAAAAGCTTGAACAGTTAGCATAAAAATTAACAAGATAAAGATAAGATAAAAATTAATCAACTGATTGCTGTCTGCTCACTGCTCATGAAGAAGTATATTGGGTCCCATATTTGAAATTGGTAGTCACTAAATATTGTGATTTATTAACGTTTGTAAATTTATTTTCGATATAACAATTAAATTTCTTCTGGGAGACCGCTTATATGTTTAAGACATTTATAAATTTTTATAAATGTATTTTGAAATTATTACAGAAAATAATTATTGATTTTCCAAATGTAGCATTGTTTTATGACGGTTTACAACAATATACATTTAACTCATTATGTTAGAAAATGCTATACACAAAACCATATTTGGTTATAAAATGTCTAGGCGGCACAATTACAATAAGAAAGATTTATGTGAGTGATTTAACTGATTCTATTTAGTAAACTGAATTCACCTCAAAGTGGTTACCACCATCCATGGGGACCTTTTTAAGGTTATATACTTTCCCTAGATCTTAATATCGTATAACTTTTGTTTCTTTAAATTGTTTGAATTCCAACAGTAAGTTTAATGAAAAGAATGGAAAAAAATGGAAAAACTATTGATTATATGGATTGAGGACAATAACAAACGGAGAATGCCAATGAGTCAAATGACTATCCAGGAAAAAGCTTTAAGTATTTTTAAAAATTTGAAGAATGGAGATACCGACGAATTTGCAAAAGATGTCACATTCCAAGCAAGCCGAAGATGGTTTGAAAAATTTATAAATAGATTTAATTTGCATAATTTGAAAATGAAAGGTGAAGTAGCTAGCGCCGATGAGGCCGCATCTAAGGAATATCCCAATATTTTAAAGGGGATTATTGAAAGATGTGGTTACAAACCTGAACAAGTGTTTAACGTAGACGAAACAGGGATTTATTGGAAGTGAATGCCTGATCGCACGTACATTTCAAAAACCGAAAAATCTGCGCCTGGTTTTAAGGTATCTAAAGAACGATTAACTTTGTACTTGGTTTCTCGAGGAATTAACTCAGCCATTAGCTGTTATAAATCACTGAAGAACGAAATAGTCAAAAAGGCAAGACAAACAAGGTTGGACAAACAAAGTTAGACAATTTCTTAACCCAGGCCCATCCTTATCAGCGAAAAATGATGATGGCAATGATCTGCAGGTTACTATTTCTTCATCGTTTTCAGATTAAAGCCATTTTAAAAAAATATGTTTGTAACAAATGTATGTACTTGTTATGTGTGCATTTTTTATTTAAATGAAATAAAAAGATAAAATGCATTTTGAATGATAAACCATGTTAGATATTTAACAAATTTGGAACCGATCCCATTAGATTTGTATGAATTTGTATTAGAATAATTGATTCTTTATACGGCTTTTCGCTTTGCGGCCAAGTTTCGTGGAACTTATCTAGGCCGTAAAGCGAGGTATGGGTGTATAAAAACCTAAAAATATTATTTCGTAAATATTCACAATTTTTTCTCAAAAGGCATAAATATAATGAAAATATTTAATTTCAAAACAAATTTTATGATAATTATCAAATAACCATTTGAAAAAATCAACAAAAAAATAAAGAATGATGTAAATTAAAAGATTTAGATTTTATTTTATTTTTTAAAAATTTTTTCATTTTCTGGACAATAAATAGGGATTTGTTTATTTTAAAATCGAATAAAATTAATATAAAATATACATTTTTCTGTTTAATTGTAAATCTCTAATAAATAATTGAAAATATTTCAATAATAAATGTATTGGATATCAGTCTGGCAACTCATTGAACCATTATAATGTGAAATAATTTATAACTTTTTTCCCTAATTTATATTTAATTTCGAACACACTAGTGAGTCGAGTTACTCTATTAATTCTTCTGTAATTAACACATCCATTTTTTCCATATATATTTTTATACTGAAAATATAATTGTATTATTATGTTATATAATTTTGCAATTTTTTTATTTTCTTTTTTTCAATAATAAATCATTGCTTTATTATTAACATTTTTATTAATATTTAAAAAATAATCCAAGTGTATAAAGACAAAATTCAAACTCGACACAAAACTTATTTCTAAAATGGTCACTTGAAATTGGGGATCAAATCTTTTTTCTTATTCTATAAATTTTTACAAATTAAAGTTTTTTACATAATTAAGGTGATCAAAGATTTCTTGACATAAACGTTTTGTATCATTTTTTATTTTATTTTTTGTTACATTATATTTTTGATGTTCAATAATGATGTCATGATGGATAAATTGCAGTTAGAAATCATTACATAAAAACTTTAAATATTATTATATAAACGTAATTATGTTGCAATTTTAATGAATTTGACGCTTTTCATATGGAAAAAATAGTCTGTTATAATGATCGTGGAAATTAATCAAAATTAATATTCAAAAAATAATTAACCTTAGAAGATAAGTTAATAAAAATATTTTGATTATGATTATTTTTAGGCAATTAATATTCAATTTTCGACCTAAATTCTCGCTGATTGAAATAAAACCGCTCATTATATTCTTTCATTCAGTTTTGTAATCATAATCTCACATCATTTTTTTTCAGTAAATGAAAATAACAATACTCTTAATTTCTCATTCAATAAGGAAATTTATAAAGAATTTTATCTTTCATCAATCTTTGATTCGGTTAATTTGTTATAATTCAGTAAGGGTTAATATAATATTTAGATAAAAATAAAAATATAATTTTAAAAATAAACATAAAAATTAAACATTAATATTTAAAGACATTGAAAAACATTTAATATAAACAAAAAATATTGCTTCTGAACAAGAATGAAATGGTAAAGTTCAGTGAAAGAAAAACGTATTTCAGATAAAAAAAATATGAAAAAAATTTCCAAACTGTAAACATACTGTAGAGCAGGGATATTCAACTGGCGGCCCGCGGGCCAGATCAGGCCCGCCGAAATTTGAAAAAGGCCCTTTCAATATCTTGGAATATTACACATATATAAAAATATTTGGTGATATCTGCATAAAAACGCACAGGTACTTTTTTTTATGTATAATATTTGACCTTAAGGCGTATTAAAATAGATCAGCTAATATGGGTTTGTTGTTTTTTAAAAAATATATTTAAGCGATATACATTTCTTGCTTACCCCATAATTTTTGAATGCAGATTCGCATCGATTTGAAATAGGAAATAGTTTGAATAGGAAACGGGGTTTACTTAATATTTAATAAAATTAATATGTTTAAGTGGCTGTGATCATTTAAATTTCTTGGAAAATGCGTCTAACACCAGAAAAATTAAAAGATAAAATGGCAATAAAGTTATTAATTTAAAATGCGCCAGGAAAATACATAATAATATAAAAATAAATGGTAAACATTATAATACTTGGTAATAGAATAACAATCACTAAAACCAGTTTATTTTTGTTACTTTGTAATCCGCTACAAAACTAACTACTTTTTAATTGATACGGCCCTCAATTGCCGTTATAAGAAAAATTTGGCCCTTCATAATATTTAGTTGAATACCCATGCTGTAGAGCAATCTTTCTATTTAAGACGTTTATACTGAACCTGTCTTCTCTCCAGATGTGGCAGGTATGATATGTTTGTATAGAGTATCATGCATGATTATAAACGTAAAAGGTATCTATCAGTGATGGATATTCCATGTGTGCTAGGTGTGCACCGCACACTTAATGAAAAATTTAAAACCAAATCTAACTTATTTATTTAAAAATTTCTGTATTTAACTTATTTTATACTGTATATATTTTTTAATATATAATATTTAGTGCCAAAAGCGCTATTTTGAATTGAAATTCTTCCAGGAAGAGGAATCCCCACACTGGATTCCTCCTACTTCGCGTTCTGACAACAAATACCTTTTATAATTTGACACCACGCTTAACTATGAAACTCACAGTACACCACTGGTATTTATGCATGTAAATTGATATAAAATGATGTATTTTTTCTGGTGGTCCGTAACGAAAGCCTGAAATTTTTATTTTTTAATTAAAACACGAAAAGGAATAATTGTTACCCCTTTTTGAATATATTTATTGATTTCAAACACTGGATGATGACAGGAAAACAATAGGTTTACTTTTAGTTATATGGAAATCCCATGCTGTCTTCTTGTTTATATTGATATTGAGAAATAAATATTTTGAAAACGTTAAGAAAATTATCCTTAATTTAATAATTAATTATTAATTAATGAAATTAATTGAACACATAGATAAATTTCTAATAAAGAAAGCAACCAAACATAAGGATAACAATGGTGATTCATCAGACAACCGGAGTGTAAATATTAGTACATAATTTTAAATAAATATATTTTAAATATCGAAATTTTATTAAATGGTTTTGAAAATATTTTATTCAACGCTGAAAATTTGTTTTTAAAATTATACAATTTAAAAAATAATTTAGAAGATGTGCTAGAAGTTTCTAAAATGGCGACCACGTCTATGGATTTCTTCATAAAGAAGCTATTTCCAAACGATTATCATAGATGAGATGATGTTGAAACATTCATTAAAGAATGCGATAAATATTTGGAAGTGGTACAAATGCCTACTTCAAGACAAGAAGTGATGGTCGAATTACTGATCGACAAACAGATCAGATTTATATATATATATATATATATATATATATATATATATATATATATATATATATATATATATATATATATATATATATATACAGGATTTGACCAAAATATCTTCAAGAAAACAAGTTTGGCAGAGAATTTACAATCTGCTAAGTCTTATAGACAGAAGAGTGAGGAGACCGATAAATATTTTACTATTATAGACGAGTTAGTCGATAAAATATTTGAAGCGAGAATTTTGTCTAAGTGACACCAAAGAAACAACGAAGTGAAGAAAAAAATCAAGAAGTTACATGAATCTCGTATAGTTGCAGAAGAGATCTATGGAGTGAGAGAAAGAAGGCCAGAACAAAATATAACAAGAAGTTACGGAGACGCGGTTACAAATCAAGTAAAAAATATTGTATCACCAAGACATAATAGCGAGCCGAGAGAGTACCGAGCAGAAAGACCGAACAGAACTAAGAACGAATGTTGGACATGTCACAAGGTAGGAGATTGCATAACAAAAAAGCAGTTACATGTTTTACATGTGGAAGACAAAGACATGTAAAATGTTAGTGTCCACAGATGCAGAGAAAGGTAGTTGAATGTTATGTGTGTGGTACCCCGGGACACGTGAGAAGAGATTGTAAAAAAATAAGGTGTACGAGGCATAGCTTGGGAGGTCATAAAGAGGCAGATTGTTACACAAATTTGGATAGAATGAGATATCGGAGAATCAATGAGAACTTTGGTAGACAGCAAGAGCAGGGAATGGTTATCAAGAAACGAGAAAGGATACAAGACAAGCAGACAATAGATACGTAGCATTCACAGACGAACCAAATGATAAAAGAATAGAAGATAAATACATAGAATACCCAAATATCAACGCCCCGATAGAAGATGAGATAGTCGGGCAGTGTATTAAACAGCGATGCTATCTCCCAAATTATTAATGATTTTAATAAAAATAAAATATCATGTATTATAGAAAAGGATGTGAGAGATACAGAGGTAACGGAAGAGGAAAATAATGTAATAAGGAAAGTAAACAGATTCATAAAAAGGGATTTTGCAGAAAGAAAAAGAGATAAAATACAAATACTCACATTAGATGAATGGAAAAATGATATTATGAAATAACCCGATACTACTAAACATTATAAAAAAGAATCAAAATGTTTTTATGGCAGATAAATGGGACATTGGCTGCACAAAGCTGTTGAAGCACAAAATATAAACTCAAGGAAAACCGATAAATATTAAACCTTGGAGACAACCAGTCAACTTGGAAGGTAAAATAGATAAAGCGATAAAAAACTTATGGGAAAACAATATTATCAAAAAGTATAATTCGCCATGGAACACTTCTTTAATATGCGTCTGGAAGAAAGAAAAGCAAGATATCAGATTATGTCTTGATTCCAGGCAATTAAACCTAGTAACAGAGAGACAGGCGTTTCCTATGCCAAATATAGCAGAGATGTTAGATAAATTGGGTGGAGCAAAGTATTTCAGTTCGATAGATCTTGAAAATGCATATTATCAAGTAGAATTAGAAGACGAATTAAAGTTAAAAACAACGTTTTCAACCAAATTAGGGCAATACTATTTTAACAGAATGTCATTTGGAATAGCAGCGGCACCAGGTACGTTTCAGGAATCAATCATTATTTATATGGAAAACGGTTCAATTTGAGAACGGATCATAAAGCTATCACGTTTATGTTATCCACAAAGAAACCAATAACAACGCAATTTCAGACATGGATTAACTACCTCAGTAACCTGGATATTAAAATGGAGTATAGAAAATGTACGGATCATGCAAATGCAGATGTGCTGTCAAGGAGTACATGTGGAACATGCACACAATGTTTATTGGTACACTAAGAGACGAAAGTGAAAAATGAAAACCCGAAGAATAAACACGATGGAAAAAGCTGAAGATAATAAGTGGCAAAATATATAATACAGGAATAGAACAAATAAAAAAGGAAATAGCACAGGGAAATTTATACTTGTAGACAACGTGGTGAAAAATATAGAGGGTAAGAGATGGATACCTAGAGACATAGGACAAGAAATGACAAAGAGTAAGCATATTTTGCTATCACACGCCGGAGCAGAAAAGGTGACAAAATATGTAGTCATAGTCACGATATGGGAGACATCAAAGAATCATTAAAAGAAATAATTGGACAATGCGAGGCATATCAAAGAACGACAGTTGTGACAACAAAGATGAAGGAAGAGACAATAAAATTGGACCATTACAGGAAACATTCAGAAAGAAAAGATATATAATCGCAATTATTGATCAATTTAGCAGATATATTTCTCTGACTGCTGTTGCGAAAGAGGACAAGGAAACGGTGAAGGAAACAATACTACAAAAATGGATTCTTAGATTTGGAGCACAAAGGAAATTCACTCAGATTGTGAAAAGTATTTGAATATAAGACGATGAAAGAGTTTACAAAATCAATGGGAATTACACTATGCTTTCAAGTCCATACCACATAATACAAATGGTGTGATAGAACGTCAATTCAGGACAATAAGAGGCTATATAAATGCATCATTAAAAGAATAAAGTAGAACAGATTGGACAGAGATCATACCAGAGATTGAATTTACCATGAATGCAACATTTCAGAAATTAATTGGGCGAAGTCCCGCAGAAGTAATATTTGGAGGAAAAATAGCTCGATAACAATTTCATAGTAAAGCGCCGATTTCACAAAAAGAAGACACACGAGAAACAACGCAGACAAAAAGATCATTCAATATTGGAGATGAGGTTCTTGTAAAATTAGAATCAAGAACGAAAGACAAGGAAAGATACGAAGGGTCATGCAGAATAATGCAGAAGATCCATGATCGCCGATATCTGCTACAAGACCAAAGTTGGAAAATGCTTCAAAGAAATATTAAAAATATGAAGAAATTTCTTAAAGAAGGGGGATGTAAGGTGTTTTCAACTGAGAATTAAATATTTCAATGATTTATTAAGATAATTTCAAATGATAAATAATGGCCTATTAAAAAAACTTTTAAAATAATTTTTAAATTGAAATTTTTGAATTGAAAAATTGAAAAATTAAACAAGCATTTTAAAAGAAGTAAATAATTTTTAAATAAATGTATTTTAAATATCGAAATTTTAATAAATGGTTTTTAAAATATTTTATTCAACGCCAAAAATTTGTTTGAAAATTATAAAATATTTCATTAAATAAATACTTTATGACGTTTTATTTATTGTACTCAAGAGAGTTCTGCCCAATTTGGAATGTCTAGTAAACCAACTACAATGCAACTCTTACAATTAAATTTCCTAATTATACAAGTGTTTTTATTCTACTTGTGTATATTAAAGTATAATAAAATTTATTGATGAAAAGATTTACATCAAATGTTTCAAAGAAAATTCGTTTATTTCAATTAGTAATAAAGGAAATGAAACCCATATTTTAATATTAACACATGTACAAATTAATTAACAGTAACATTATCGTAAAGAATTATTGATTAAAAAAATTATCGTTTTGTTTTAATTAATTTAATAATAATTAATTGAACTTGCTAATGAATGAAGAAATTAATAGAACTCGTAATTAATCTTTATAAAAAGAACTAGATAATTAACAAAAATAACAAAAATTAATATATAATAAATGTCATTTATAATATTGTAAGATTACACGTTCTTAAGATAGCATTTTTATCTTCGAATTTTAAATATTTATTTAAATGATAAAATAATTTGGAAATATAACATTTCAAATATGTTTTAAATAAAAATGTTATAACTATCATTTTTATTTGTATTAGTAATCTCATTTTTGTTTCAATGAAGTCAATATATTACTAGGAAATTGCCGAGTATACCCGATGACACATCGAATAAAAAAATTCTAATTTAGTTATTTAAATAATCAATAAAACAAAACGTTTTAACTTAATTTTTACCTTCCATTCAAGATCAACTTCAAAGTTCCAGGAGCTGTCTTAAAACATTTCTGAAATTTAAAATGTAATTATATATTAAATACAAGTAATTAAATATTTTATCAACTTTCCAGAAATGAAAACATGATTTTACAAGAAAGAGTTTGAAAACAAAAATGTGGCAAAGAAAATATTTTATCTTTGTGTCTAAAGATTATTTTGTTATTTCAAAAACTTGACACATTATTAAAATTAAAAAATTCCATTACTTGGAAACCAATTAAGTGACAATTTTATGTTTTATTTTGATGAATTAATATTCTAATAATTATATTTTCTAGTAACAAAAAATTTTAAAAATTAACTAAATGTTTTAACTGTAAATAACATTTTTGTTCATTCAAACTTTTAATTTAACTCATCCTATCTTGATATTTATATATATATATATATATATATATATATATATATATATATATATATATATATATATATATATATATATATATATATATATATATATATATATATATATATATATATATATATATATATATATATAATAGAAGCATGATTAATATTTTCAATTGGTGAATATTTTAAATAAATTTTAAGAAACAATAAAAAAAATTGAATTTCACAACACGAATTTTCGACAATTTTCAAGTGTTTTAAATGTGATAAAACATTTGGTAAAAGCGGTGCCAATTATTTGCATTAAATTGAAAAATGAGTGTTTCAACCTAAATGGTCGGTAAAATTATTTAGTCCTTTTTATGTATTGTTAAAAATATTTTTTTAAAAATAGAATTTCTTATAATTATTATATAATATTAAAATTTTATAAACATATCCACATAAAGATACTGCAAACATTGTCAAAGTGAAATGAGAAAGCAGGATGTTGCACATTATCATTTTTATGAAGGCTTATCATTTTCGACAAATAACTGTCTGTTTTTTCTTACTGTCTTCCTTTATTAATTTGTTTCTTCTTATTAGTTAAATAAATTTCACTCGGTATTTGTTTAAATACACGATTGAATTCAACATCCAAACACCTTTTTAATATATATTTTAATATATTAATATCTTTTTAATACAAATTATAACACAATTTCAGCAATAAAAAAAGTCTTTAAATTTTTCTGAAAGCTAAGATTTGAAAAATTACAAAAAACTGTATAATACAATCTATATTATTTAAACAAGTGTTTAACTAATTTTTATAATATTTACATTTAAGCAGTTATAAAAAAGCACAATGTCAAGTTTGGGAGTGATCAAGATTGTTGAACTAAAGATTTTATTTTTATAAAATTTGTAGAAAAGGATTATAAATTTTATTAATTTACTATATATTATTAACTTTCAAATACATATTAAACCCAAATCACCAGCCAGTGGCGTAACTAGTGGACGCAGGACCCTGCGTTGCGGTTGCCCAAAATTAATAATAAAAAAATATTTACAATCATTTTCTGAAACTTTTTTCCCGCAGTTATTTTTGCCTACAAACATAAAACTATCATTGAATAGCGGCTGCAATGAATAACTATGTATTAAACTTAAACCGAAAAATTTAAGTGGAAATATTTTACATTGCGCGGGGGGCCCAAATTTTGAAGTTCCGCCACTGTCACCAGCTTTTACAAAATATCGAAAATTTTTAAAAAAATAGTATATATTATATTATAATAACTGAAATAGTTTAATAATTAAACAAGTTTCGAATTGAAAGCGATGTTTTATTTAAATTGCAAGTGTCCTGCCTTTTTAATGATATACGCATTGATGTGATATGACATAAATAGCTTAATTAATTTTTTTATTAATTCAAAATGAAATTAAAAAATTTATCAATGAAAAAAAATTATCAATTCTACATATTTCATTGACAAAATAATGATAATTTATTATAAATTTGCTGAAATGACTTGTCAGGGTTTCCCAAGAGAATTATATTAATTGAAAGTCAGCCAATGAAAACTATGAAAGTAAACCCAAGTTCACAGAAAATGGAAAATTTTGGATTGCAAATGTAATTTTGGAAAATTTTTCCAGCAATTAATAAACTTCTAGCCTGATATTTAAAAATTATTTGTATAATTATTTATAATAAAAACCTCCTTAGCTGGTTGTTTTGATTAAATAAAAATTTTTAAATACAATAATTAGTTATAACATCGTATTTTACGAAAGGTTTTTGCATACATTGTTATAAAAAGAGACGAAAAAAAGCAATTATAACAAAAATATATAAAATTTCTTCACTGAATTCAAGTATTTAACAATGAATACTTTTTGGTGATAATACTGTTTTTTTTGATTTTTTGAAACTTTCTCTATTCAGGATTTGCTCGCAGGATTTTTTGGTATCTTTTAATATTGACTTCTTGTTTTTAAATATTTTTTCCTTGGTTCTTTACTTAGTTCTAAACTTTAATATCTTTTTTTTCAATTTACTTCCAGTTATTCCAATGAAAATAATTTTGGCATATACTGCTTCACTATCCAGTAAATTCCCTTTTACAGAATAACTTTTAGTCGTCTGATTTACTATAATAAAGCAACACAATAATTTAAAATTTATTGTATTAATTCAGATGGAAGATTTGAAAAATGGTGATATGGATCTCGGGTGGATATGATTAATGTCGCAGTAGCACTATATAAACCGAGGCAAACTTAACTAAAATTCCCAAAAATGGCCGAGAAGAAAACTCAGAAAAGACGACATAGTAAACACTTCTTATCAGTCTTACAATTGTTTTGTACTGAAGTATTATTCGCAATAGTTATTATAATAAACCTAATTTTCTTGCTTTCGTCGAAGAAAATATTTACATTAAAGTTTTCCGCAAGCTAATTTCGGTGCCATTGGCGTAAGACACCCCTCTGACACGTTTCATCCTTTGCTTGATGTTTGGAGTCGACACTGGATATGCTGTTAAAAAATTTTAAGAAGTAGTTTTAATGGATGACGCCAAAGAAAATAAAATATCATTTTTGAATCAATACATAATTGGCATCAAAACATACAAGCCAAAATGCATTGTTTCTAATATAAAATTACAAAATTTATGTAAATCAAACAGCAACATACAAGTCGCCATCAGTTATAAATGAGATATATACATTGAAATATATATATAATTATATATAAGAAACAGGTAGACTAGTCTATTTGGATGGGTTATTAATGCATATTCATTAGGTCACTTATTTCAATGAGAATCTATTAGCCAATCAAAATTCAGTTCTATTGTTAAATTCAACAAATTAATATTAACAAATCCAATGCTGTGAAATGTTCATTTTTATTTTACTACTGTCATTTCTGTAAATGATGATTTCAATTTCATTCAAAATAATTTCTCTGGAATTCTAATTTTAGTGAGTTTTATTGTATTATTGTTTTTATGCTTTAAATTAAATGATAAATAAATATCGTATTTCATTGAAAAGTAATATTTGATTCAATAAATATTAAACAGTAAAGTACTGATTTGTTAAGTAAATATCAAGTAATGTTTGAAAATTTCAGTTTTTGATTTTAGTTATAAATTTGACTAATTTTAAAATGAAATTTGGATATAAATTTCATTTATTCAGTGCTTAAATTTAAATTTGTACTTTATGTAAATAAATAAGTGTAATTAAAAAGTATTACATTTTACATAATTTTTATCGTTGCTTGTGTTTAAGAAATAATAATTAATTTATCTATTTAGATTTAGAAATTTTATTGTTAAATTTCAAATACTTATTACTGATTTATAAACGTAACTTTTAGCGGTTCTTTTTTATATACCTTCCCCCTCCCCCACTTCAATAATTGAGTGAAATAATATAATCAAAATTTGGTAATAGCATTGCATTATAAATGCATTAATAATATTAAAAATTTTTGTTTATCTTAGTAATTTTTTTTAAATATGGCTGACTTCAAGCCCTATAATTTTCGGGAATTATCAATTCTAGCATAAATGGAGTTGTGAATTTAATTTTTGTAATTGTATGGATTATATTCGTAATAGTTATATTCGAAAGTGTCCAAGAAATGATTATGTCACCAGGTGGTTATACATGTGATGGACTTTGATGCTTTGGTTCGATACCCAGAAGTTATTGTACAGTTTTCAATCCGAATAAAGACCCTCTCAAAAATCTTGTTTCTTACATTGAATTATTATTTCATACGGTTTGAGGTCTTATAATAATTTGGTATTATTATTGGTACAGTATTGGGGTGGGGTGATAAATCAAAGGCATCAATCATGAATATATTTTTAATTTTAAAGCAAACTATCAGACCTCTTAACAGATTCGACTGCGTATATACGTTTCAAAGATGTCGATAGGGTTTCACGTAATTAGATTTAGATATGTATTTATTTACTACCTTAGTTTTACTATATAATGTGGAATAAGCACTACCAAGCTCAAAATTTGGAAATTTCGGCTTGAAAACTTCTTGTAAATTGGTTTTTACATTGAATGTGAATCTAGGCATGCGCAGTTACAATGAAATGTTTACACCGGTAGCTTCATCGATCACAAAATAAATTGACTTAAGAGTTGCCGAATGATCTAATAGTTTGTCACATTTTGTAATATTATAATTGTAGCAATCTACATATTAATATCAACACGATAATATTTAAATATTACTCAAACATCCAAACTATTTTAGTATAAAGATTCAAATATAAAGCTAATCTTCCAATATAAAGTTAGATTAGGTAACCTATTCGTGACCCGGGAAGACGTTTTACGAGTACCGAAAATTATGAAAAAATCGCAATGATGCACGCATATATGACAGTTTAGTAATATTGTAATATTTTTATATAAGTTTATAAATAAATCATCAATTATATAAATAATATCATCCGATCAGGATTCATTTCCAAACAAAACTAATATAAAAAAGGAACAATTATTTTTAAAAATGGTTAATAGGGAAATTAAATTAATGATAACTAATACCAGTCTGCGATAATTTTGTCACAACATGGTTTTGTTATGTAGGGATGAATACTAAATTTGGTTTGATTACTTTAATAAATTTGATTTTTTAATTTTAGTAATTGCTAATTTATTAAAAGCTTTAAAAATAAATAAATTATAAATCAAAATGATTGTCAATTTTTCAATTCCATTTTACCTGTTCCGGAGATTAATTTATCCTTGGTTCCAAGTTTTTTAATGGGTTTTTTGTTAAATGAAACTTTCAATAATAGTTTGACTAGAAAATATGTCTGGCGATTTTCATACGAAGCGACGAAATCTCTTAAAACTTAATTTATAGATAAAATTGTGCTTGCTAAATAATATTTAATATATTGTTAAATTTAAATTTCTCAGAAATACTTGTTTTATTGAAGAGTAAATTATTAAACAGTGAAAAGTCTGACGTTTTAATGTATATTATGAGAATTCCAATGACAAATTTAATTTTATCTGCAGACAATTTGTTTTACTATTAATTGCATGCTTCAGGAAATTAAAGTGAATAATTAAATACCGAACTAAGGTAAATAATAAATATCGATTTCTAAAATTAGTGACTTTAGGAAATGGCACGGTTCTGTGACAATAATTATTACATTGCCTGGGAAATTTTATATGTAATACATATTTAGATTTCACATTTTTAAAATTTTAATTTTATAACAAATTAATATCTTAGGCGCTGAATTACTATTTATTACAATTATAGATTAATCTAAATTTTTAATAATTTTTTATCGTTTAATATCTTATTTATATTTTATGTATATAGTGTATGTATATAACACGAATTTTCTGCACTGCTTTTTTAAAGTGTTTGTTGAAATGTATATGGTAAAATATTCCTTTATTTTTGATTATTAAGCTTAGTAAAAATTATGTATTTTAATACACAAATTAAAATTGTATTAGCGATTGTTTATTTTGAAATTATGTTTTTATACATATGTTTTATTACAATAACGGTATTTTAGTGTGTTATAAATTGCTAATTTAAATATTAATATTAATTGTATTAATATTTAAAATAAGTATTTTTAATTAAAATTGTTTGAAAATGTAATTTTTAAATGAAAATACCGAATATGAATTATTGTTGAACTTATTATTGGGGGACCAAGCAGAGATACGTAAGATATCGATGAAGCCTCTATTTTATTATTCAAGTTCAAGATTATGGTTCGAACAACTGGAATCACAATTCGTTCTTGTTGGAATTAAAAATGATACTGTTAGATATCACCACGTTTGGGCAGTACTACCGGAAGATATTGCCATCAGTATTCCAAGACAGCTGTCATCAGAACACAGTTATGAAAAACTCAAAGAATTCATAATGTAAAATCACCAGAAATCTAAAACAGTTGAGCTTGAGGAACTTATTTACTTATGACACATTCTAAAAAAGAAATCATCACTGGTCCATCAGATATTACAGCAACAACTGAAAGATACAGGTATCAAAAAGTTGGAAATTATAAAACACAAATTCTTGCGAGCAATACCAGAAAAGGTTTTACTATCAATGGTTCACTAGATAGATAAATTAATCATTGAAATATTATCAATGGCAGATCTTAATCTTCGAATAAATCGACAGTAAACTAAATACTATTCAAAATATCAATTCAGGTAATGAAGAAATTTTGGTTTTAATATCGAATGTGAAGAACGAAATTGTGATATTGAAGCAAAATTACAATCATAAAGAAATGTAAAAATTGGATAAATCAAACTTTGAAAGTGGCAATTACAGCATCACCAGACACTGCTCGTTAATATTGGATAAAATTACTAGCAAAAATTATTTATTTTTAAGGAATTGTCTGGATGAATCAGGATATTCACCGGCTCAGAAAGTTTATGGTGCTGATGTTGCAATTCCTGGAACCATGTTCCATCAGCCAAAAGAAACGGATAAAGAAGTAATAAATGTACACAGTTAAACATCAATTTGGAATACCAATCGACATCCCAAAAGAATTAAAGGATGTAAAATGTGTTTACATTAGAAAAGAAAACAAAAAACTGGCTTCAAATAGCATATGTCGGTCTCTATCAAGTTCTGGGAAAGCAACTAAAATATTTCAAGCTTAATAATGGCGAATCTGTCTCAGTAAATCGAGATAAACCAGCGTTCTTATCCTTGGAGGTATTTCAAACTTGATGGGGGAGGAATGTTATAAATTGCTTATTTAAATATTAATTGTATTAATATTTAAAATAAGTCTTTAATTAAATATGTTTTAATGTAATTTTAATGAAAATACAGAATTTGAATTCTTGTTGAACTTATTATTTAATGTCGAATAACAATATAGAGCTAAGAATTTAAAACAGTTAAAACTATAAAGTAATTGATATATTTAAACCATGTAAAAATAAAATTAAAATATATATATTTATTAAAAAATTGACTATGAATCAGTAAAGATATTGATGTTTTTTAGAAATCTCAAGTGAATAAGGTTGTGCCGAAAATTAGTGAATATAAAAAAATCGATATCTTTACTGATTCATAGTCAATTTTTTAATAAATACAATGTCAATTGAAAAGAAATCAGAGGTGAAAATTAAAAGAAGTTCTTATAATACATAGATTTATATTGATACTCTTATAGACTATAAGTCTAATAGATATAAATTATGATTGAATTTTTCAGAAGCAGAATTGAAAACAGTTAGTAAAATAATAAAAGCTTTACAATCTATTAAGCTCACAGTTGAATGACTGTGTTCTTCAGGCTTTACATTGTTAAATGCTAAATATTTTACATTGCTAACGTCCCACAAAGTACAAAAACGATCGTAATCGAATTTTTAATAAATTAAGTAAAATTCAAATAACAAAACTTATATCTGCCCTTGACTACGACAAACTCTGACGAACAGTACTCACCAGAATTGGATCAAAGTGAGAATCAGATGAAGTGAAAACACCTGCTGTCTCGGATATTAAAACTTAAGAAACTTAAGAAAAAATAATAAAAAGGGAAATAATTTTATTTAGGATGCACAAAGAAAAAGGAAAATATTTGGAACTGTATTTCAAATATTTACTCATCCATCAAACCAACAAGTGTAAAATCAAAAAAGCTTTTATAGCTACTGGTCAAATCGCCACAAAAAATTAAATCAAACATCAACGACACAACATTAAATACCATCTGTTTTTTACGAGCTTATTTTAATCAGCTATTTAAAACATTGAAAGAAAACAGAGTGCATTAAATTACTTACTTTTGTGTATATTTTTTTAGTATATTTTACTTAAAAAAACGAACTAAATTATTTTTTTTGTATAAATAATAAATTTGTTTTTACTAGAAATTTCATACGAATTATTATTATTATTTTATTATAAAAACATTTTCAATTTTCACCTCTGATTTTTTTCAATTGACATTGTATTTATTAGAAAACATTTTTTTACTATGAATCAGTAAAGATTTCGATGTTTTTTTTGATATTCACGAATTTTCGGCACATGCTTTTTCAAGTGATTGTTATTTTGTTTTTGATTAAAAAAATCCATAAATAAATAATTATTTTAAATTATTGACAATTAAATTTATAGCTACCATTACCGTTTAACGTTCAATAAAATTTTCGTAAAATTTGCATTCATAATTATAATATAAGTCTTATAATATATATTTTTTATTTTCATTTTAATTTTTCTAAATAATTCAATTAAATGATTAAATTTAATTTCATGTCTTTCTTATTTTGTTAAAAAGTGTAAAACAAATTCCAAATTTCAGCACTTAGAGATTCAGCTAATCATTTTTCATGTTAAAAATATAACTTAAATTATTTGTAGGTTACCTGTTTGGTACACGCTAGTACGTTTTTAAATATTTCATAAACACACAAAATGTAATTTTAGGTTGTAAAGAGGTAATACAATGTAATACAAACTATTTACTGAATAACAATACATTATTGCATGTTATTAATAAATGTTCTTAGAAAACATGTCGATGATTTTAGTCTTTAATTTTACAAATAAAAGTTAATTGTGATGCTGTATAGTTTCATCAAATATAATCAAATTAAATTTCGTTTTATGTTACAAATTTTAAGAATAAACCCCTACTGTAAAATTAGTCTATATCAGGGGTTCTTAACCTTTTCAAACTTATGGACCCCATAAAAATATAATTGGTACCGACGGACCCCTGAAATATATAAAAATTAATAAATTGATAGTAAAACACATACATTTTTTAATAATTATTTATAAATCTGTTTATTCAGCTTCAAACAAAATATTTTTTTTGTAAATAGTGCCGCGGGCCACTTGGAAACCGTTCGCGGACCCCCTCTATATGATATATCTATATGTTCGCGTTCATATTACTTTTAAATTATTAATTTTTTTGTCATATAATACATTTAACAGCTTACATAAATGCAACTTCCTTATTATTATTATTATCAGTTTAATTCATATCTTATGATTTGCCTTCTATACCTCTGACGAAGCTACTCTAATTTAATTCTAATATTTATAAATTAAAACTCGCGATATTGTAAGACAATTTAAGTGGAACCATTTAGGGATTTTGATTTCTATTTCTATTTTTATAATTTTCAATATTTTCTAACAAAATTTTGTTTAAATTATGATTATTTCAGAAGTTAGAAATGACTGAGTAGTCTATGCCTGGAAAAAGTTTTGTATGCAATACAAAATAAATTTGATACAAATCAAATTAATTATGCACCGAAACATAATAGACCTAATGAATAAAATCAATTTACTCATGGACTAATAATTTCAAGATTTTATTGTAGAATGATTTAATAAATTTTCTGTCGTTTTGGAATGATTCGATTTAAAATACTTTCAAATATTAAATTCTATTGGTATTTAAATTAGGAATATAGATGGAAAAAAACAAACATTTCATGGCCTTAAGCATATTTATGTCTTTTGCGGAATTTTTAATAATTTTTATTGATTTAAGGAATATATAAATGTGTATACATTTTTTTTTCAATCTTTTAAATTTATTTAATAAATACCGTAGAAATTATTGCGAATTTCCAATGTATGATGAGTTATATATTTCTATTTGAATAATTTTAATTAAGGAAACTAAATTATATATTCAGGATTTTTCTTTTTAAAAAATCAAATGGTATAGTCTAAAATGAATTTTTTTAAATTTAATCAAGGTTTAATTTTAATTTATTAAATATTTTATTTAAAACATTGTTTTTTAAGCTCAAAAACTTAATTTTCGAATTTCTCAATCCAACTGCATAATTAAAAATTAATCAACTGTCGAATATTGTAGCTTGTTTTTCATTTTTACAATCATCGTATTAAAATGCATATTAAATTGAAACAATTTTGAAAAAAAGTAACATTATATAATTAAAAAATGATTATAAATCAATAATATCAGTTTTATAATTAATAATTATTCAATAATATGCATTAATTATCAAATTGATAGAGTTCAGCAAGTCATAGAATATTGAATGACAGTCGAATGTAAAATATTCAGAATTATTTATATTTATTTTTATTTCAACTTTTATTTTTATCGAAAAATCAGTTTAAATGTGAAACTGCATTATAAATTTATAAACTTTAAATAAAAATATTAGCTAGTCAAACAAATGAAATGTCTAATAAAGAGGAAATTTCGTGTGATGTCGACATTTTTATAGTTTCTTTAGTATTTTTTGAAGTCCCTTGTGATTAGTTTAAAATTAAAATTTTTTTAAAGATTTAATATAAAATTTAAAAGTTAAGAAACATTGTGATAACTAATTTAAAAATATAGTGAATATATTAGTAAATGAATAAAGTTATAGATTAAGAAGGATTTTTATTGAACTTGGATCGCAAAATTAGATAAAGTTTTTGTAGTTTTTTTGAGTAGAAAATGTCATCATCGTTTCAAAGGAAGTATTAAGTTTCAATTTGTTTAATTTCTGATTTCTTTTTGAATGATGATGAAAACAAAGGCTACTTCAAATAAAGTTATGAGTGAAGTTGAATCAAATAACTTATTCGAAGGTGAACAGATGGTGTAGTTGATGTAGTAAATGCAAGTATAACAATCGAAGTAAATCGCATTACTGATGATAAAACAGTAAACGATGATAAAATTGAGAAAATACATTTTATGGGATTCACATCAAGTGGTAACCCTATGGAAAAATAACATTGATGGAGTTTGCAGCGTTTGGTACCTCAACATCGTTCCAGTTCTGAATGTCAAGGTTTATGGTTCAATGGATACATAGACAAGATCCGATTTAGATGTAAAAGGAAGAATATATAGAAAGGGCATTCAATATTTGATTTGCAGATCCTATAACATAGTTGATTGCTTATGTAATCAATTCTAGATAATATAGGATAATAATCTTTAATCTTATAATCTTTCTTTTAACTAATAATCGTTTTGAAATTAATTTTGAAAAATGTGTTTAAATATAAAGAAAAATCATAATAAATAATAATCTAATAAAAAGATTTAAAACAAAACTATCAGTTAACTAAATCACATATTAAAAAAACAACTCATGAAATATGTGAATTTTAAAATATTTAAAATTTAAATACTCAATTCAAAAAAATTGTTTTCTCTCTTTTGACAAAATATTTAGAAAGGGCGACAAAATTCTTTCAAATTAAAATTAAATGTCAGTTTTGTATGGATTATAAAAATATTACCGATGTTGGCTTTATAGCAATTAATCAGGCAAAAAATATTTCAATTATTCATTTAGATTTGGATAAATATTATAATAACAGTTATATATTTTTATTATATATCATTTATTTTCATTTTGAAAAAAGATCAAAACTTTTATGCTTTGCTTATATCACTTTATCAGTAATTAAAATATTATCAAAAGAACACAGATGAAAGGTGAAGAAAAAGATAAAAAAATACTGATATTAATTATTTTACTCTAATATAATTTAGTAAATTTCGAAAATATTAACTTATAAATAAATCATTGACAGATTTTGTTTCAATTAGTTTATCTTTAAAAAAAGTATAAAAATTTTCATAAATTTTAATAAACTAATTTAATAAAGAAAAATACAATTAATTAAATTGTAAAAAATAGTTTATTTTAAATAATTATTAATTTAAAATTACTTTAAAATTTAAAAACAAAAGAAAGGCCTCATGAGTGAAGAATGTGCCAAAAATTTGTAGTTTGATTTAATTTAATGTGTCATTTTAAAAAATTAACCAAATGCACTAGAGTTTTAGATTAAAAAAACCTCAAATTTAGTCATATCAGAAAAGAGTAATGCTGTATGGGTTATATTTAATTTATGGACTACCGGTGTTGAAACACTACTTGAATGAAGAAGTATATTTATATTAAGAAGTATATAAATATATATCAAATATCTAACTTTAAGTAAGCAATTTTATTGTAAAAATTGAAATTCACTTTTGATCACCGATTAAACAATTAAGATAGATAAAAATTTTTCTTTCCTTTCGAATCGCAGTTGTTTATTAATTATCCAGGACCAGATTGGAATTAAATATTTTCAATAAATTTAAATGTTACATTCTAAAATTAAAAAAATGAAATATTTATATTTATAAAATAAAAAAAAACATGAGACACCGCTCTAAAGAATTTGTCGCTAATAGACATCTTTCTAAAAATTGAATTAATTATTTTTTTAATTTCATTTTATCTATAAAGGTTATTACATAAAAATTATAAGATTGTCGTTTATTCTACAATTTATCACAATGTGGGGCAACCGGTGGGCCACGGCACCTTGGTGTGTTGCCAGAGGTTTTAAGAATGCCACAAAAAATCGAAGATGAAAAAACCTAAAATTTATTTTTCTGTTGCGAATTGCATGGAACGACGACTAGCGAAGAAGATATGTTTAAATTTAATAATGCTAAAAAAAGCTTTCGTATTCTTTTGTCATTTAAACATTTGCAAAAGAACATCAAAACAATTTTATTGCCTTTTATGTTACTTTTATTATTATTATTAGTATTATTATTATTATTATTATTATTATTATTAGTATTATTATTATTATTATTATTATTATTATTATTATTATTATTATTATTATTATTATTATTATTATTATTATTATTATTATTATTATTATTATTATTATTATCAGAAAACAATTGCACAATGAAAAACTGCCAGACACCGAAAGATATGTGCTTTAGAAAAAACATCGTCTATTGCATCACGTGCAATGTATGCAATGAAATCTACATTGGAATTTCCCTCAGGACATTGCACCAAAGAGTTAAAGAACATCTAGATCCTGGTGGAACATCCTCGTTGGGCAGACATCTCCGGCAGTGTCAGCCAACAGGGGAAAGAAAAAATATTTCAATAGAAATCATAGCTAATGGAAACATCCAAAAGAAAAATGTCAGAATCAAAGAAGCAATTCTCATCATAAACAGACAGCCAAAGATCAACACTAAAGAAGAAATCAATGAAATCATGAATTTGATCTGTTGTCATTGACTTTGAGAATAACTGACAATATACAAAGAAATTAAAAAAAATAAGAATAAATTAAAAAGTAATAATTAGAATAATATAGAAAAAAATTTTAAAAAATAGGGTTTGAAAATCAAAATTGACACATTTATTGAAATATTTAATTAGCATATATAAGTTGTTATTGGAGGCTTTATTTAAAATATTTTAAAATATTTTATTAGGCTTCTAGAAGCTAATTATAGAAGCTGTAAAAAAATTTAAAAATTTTAGTTTGTGTCATTTTGAAATTTTAAATGTAAAAATTATAAAAAAAATTTTAAAAGTTTTTAGTAAAACAATTCATTATATTTACAACCAATGAGAATTAAGAGAAAGGAAATAAAAGAAAGATTGAAGGGTATTTTGAAGAAGAACATTACTAAATTCCAGGAGATTGACAAGGACTATCGTATAGTCGAAAATTCTTTCATTAAATACATTATTTGCAGCAAAAGGCTTAAATTATCATTTTATTATTATCATTATTATTATTATTATTATTATTATTATTATTATTATTATTATTATTATTATTATTATTATTATTATTATTATTATTATTATTATTATTATTATTATAACAATTATTCAAATCTATTCTCTATAGCAAACATTTGAAGAGTTTACTATAGAGATCCAAATTATAAATTTAAACAATTAATAAAGCAAATATGAAATTATAAAATGAATCGCAATCTGATATTTATGAAAGGAACTTTATGAACGATATTTTTCTGTGTTATCAGGTTTATAATACTAGGTGGTTATTTTATTTTAGTAATAAATTACTGGTTATAATAACCGTTATTATTTAAATGTTGTCAATTTTTATTCAATTATCCAATAACTCACAGACATTCATTCACAGAAATATTACTTCATACATACATTTATTCCATTCCGATACATGTTTTAAAGGCGATTCTGCTGGACTCGATTAGACTCGATGATATTTTAATTCTATTGCTTACATTGTAGTTTCAATACGATAAGAAGATGCGGTGATCGCAAAGCGGGTGCTTTTTGGTGTTCTTTTATAAAGAATTACATGACAATTGGATGTAAAAATTTTATTAAGCATTAATAAACGATTAACGTGCTCATTTCTAGCTAACTTTAATTGAAAAATGTATCAAACAACTTTCATTTCAAAAAGTTTGAAGGGGCGTAACTTTCCTTCACGTTCAGCTAAATATCTGTTTGTATATATAACTCATTGTCTATTTATATACCAAATTTGATGATGATTGGAGATAACCATTTATTAGTCCCTTATTAGACTAATTAGTATCCGTATTTATTTTATTGACAATAGATTATTATTATTGTTGTCAAGATAATTTTATGCATAAAATTTAATTTCAAAAGAAAAATATACGATAAAGACTTTGACATTCTTGCCCTAAGACCGTACTTCCAATGACTTCTTAGTAAGTAAGAAACATCTAAAAGAATCTAATGATTTGAACCATTTTTTAACAATTATTTTACACTATATAATTGGTATGTCAATATATATATATATATATATATATAGTATATGAATGAGGAGAACAAAACACGAGCAAATTAATTGAGTGTAAGACAACCTTGTTACTATGTGACAGTTCGTTATAAGAGATATTCACGTACTCTTCCGGCTGGGAAAGTAATTCTTATGGCAAATTAAAGAACAGTCTGATCAATATGGATATAATAAAATTTAAGGGAAGAAAAATTTACTAAGGATAAATTAATCACAGTTTATTTTACTCTTCTCATTAATTTTAAATATCTAATAAAATAATTTTTAGCATCTATTTCTAGTCTTTTAATTGTAAACAAAACATATTTTATTTATCAATTTTTTATTATTGATCATTAATTATAGAGTTATTATTTTCTATTCTAAGTTTTTCAATGAATTTATTTATCTCACTTCTCGGAATTTTGGATAGTAATTAGAAAATAAGAAATTAATTAACATCAAAATAAGCTATCCAATAATAAAAATCAATTAATTAATTTTATCATTGTGAAAATATTTTTAATTGTTTAATAAACATTGTTTACTAATTAAAATAGAAATTAATTACAAACATTTCATTAATTTTATTTCTAATTTTAAGATATAAGTTTATGTTTTAACATAGATATAATCACATTAAAATGTAACAGTTTAATGAATTTAATGAATGTATCTGTATGAATGTATGTATTTTGAAAATGGACTCCAAACCATTACAAGATCTTTAAAATTTTCTGAGTACAGCAATACCTACACAAATTTAGACTCACCATCTTAAACGCTATGAGATTTTTAGAAAACCACTCGTTACATGTTTCTATACTTCAGTGAATTTAATTATCAGAGAAATATATTGAAAGGATTGATTTTATCGTTCATGGTCTTTATTTTCTACTTTTGGAAATTTAGTAAAACATGTTGTTAAATTAGTTAAGTTGTTGGCGAAGAATAGGTTTTCAAAATCATTTTTATTAATAATGATAGAAGAAACTGCTAATAAATTTATTAAAAAATCCTAAGCATTCAAGTTTGCGAATTCTGGGTGTAATTTGACTGGCGTGGATGAATATGGTGAGGTAATCAATTAATAATGAGTAATTTAACCGTTTGAATCCACAACGTAACACGATCGCACTGTTCATATTTCAGGTCAAAAAGGCCCAATATAAATTAACGATGTGAACAATGAACAATGTATTTAGGTTCTGCCGAAATCAGCACGCTCAACATGAGCTTTTGCGCCACTCGATCGTCTTCGTCATAAATAAACGATTAGCTTTATTTAACAAATGTTTTACAGTGACTTCTTGAAAGGCAGTGTTTAAAATATATGTTAAATAGAAAATTGCACTTTCAGCTATAGTCTGAAAAAATAAATGTACAAAAGTATTTTAGAATTGACTTTTTTTTAAAAATTATTTGGTAATCGGTATCAAAAATTTACTAAAAATGTGTTAATATTATTTAATATTGTGGATTCCATACAATAAACGCTGTTTCCTGTGTTTGGATGACTGCTATAGTCTCTACAATTGATATTAAACACGTTAGTATATAAATATTAACAATTTATTCTCAAAATTATTTTTAGTTTTAACTGCTTATTTAAGGTATTTCATTTTTAATAAATCATATAAAAGCCGACTAGTATGTTATTATTTAAAAGATAAAATTTAAATTTCATTTTTTTTATAAAATTATACTGATTCTATTTTCTCCTTGTATATTCAGAAATATTACTTATTATATTTTATAAATTAATTTTTTACTATCAAAGCTCTTAAGTTTTGGGGCAAAAATGTGTTTGAAATTATTTGAAAAGCCACGAAAAATTGTAGACTTTAAAAACACTTTAAATCATTTATAAAGTAATTTTTGTTTTCTTTGAAATTATACATCTATATTAATATAATTTTAAGACCTTGAAACTGAAAATTAAAAGTAAAATACCTAATATTAAAGTGCTTATTATTCATATAATACGAATGTGTAAAATCCATTTACTGTATATTTTTTAACCTTACAAAAAAATTGTAAATAAATCACTTTCATAAACTTATTCCAATTTTTTATTTTCTTAAACACACACACATATATTTATATAATTAATATTAAAAATAATTCGCTGACAATTAATTTTAGTATTGTATTACCTTCTAAACATTTAAAATGCTGTAACTCCAAAATGATTGAATTTAGGACATTTTTTTCATTAGTGACTTTTGATATTAAAGGACCTCACATATGCGGCCTTGACAATAGCGATCGACTTATAAGACATCCTGTTTATAGAGTTATTTATACTTCTAAGGCTCTTTATCCATTCATATAAAGCCATTTATTCATACTTATAAATCCTATTTACAAAATATATATAAACCAGCATATTACAATCATAAAAAATGAATTTAATAAAAAAAGCAATACAATTATATACATAGACAGCTATTCCTTAAAATATATTCAGTATTTAATCCTGATCCATACAGCATATATAAGTATACGTGGACGCACAAAATGGTGAAGAAGTCATTCTTTACAATTCCTTGTGTGAGAATAACCGTGTAATGTTTAATATTATTTCATTGTATTTCATTATTACCATTGTATTACAGCTGATAAATAATGATTGTTTAAATTTATCTTTCAGTTTCTTTTTGACATAATATTTAATTGTTCAGTTTTGTCTACGGTAATGTTTAACGAGTTCATTTAGGTTAATTTTTTTATTGTGCTTCTAAATACGAATTCCTTTTTTAATAGGTGGATTAAAGATAAAACTTTAACCATGAATGAACATATCATTTGACTCAAATTATTTTTTTAATTTTAGAGTAAAAATGACACGACCAAAACGATTGATGTTTTTATAGGCTTATGTTACTATAAATGGAAGTTCATTCGTTCAGCAAAATGATGACTTCTGTGATAAATCCAACAATTTCGAATCTTCAATAAGTGATGACGAAAGTCAATGAGATAATGCATTCTCCGATTAGTAATCAACCTCACAAGATATTGAAGATTATGGAGATGTGGAAGTATTCACGAATGGAAATGAATCTCGAAAGCAGTTTAATAGATGAAATAGGTAGTGAGTTATTCAATGGAGGGAATATTATTTACAAATAAACGCCATATCCATTACATTTACTAAGAAATAATATCCTAACTCAAATACCTCGTTCCTTAGTAAAGCCTGTATTGGGCAAAGAAGCTTTTCTTTCAATGCTCTTTGAAGAAATGTTCTATAATATTCTATGCACAAATATCGAATTGAAGTCACTCCACAGTCAACCTTATCTAAGAAATCTAAGTCCTTTCAGCTAAATAGAATTACCATCGTGCCTCTCTATATTAATACGGTCCGGAGTTGACAGACAAAATTTCACAAAATTACATGAATTTTGGAATATTTTACCAGGCTACTATTTCATTACAGAAACTCACTTTCTTTTTGAAAGTTGTAAGGTTAAACAGTATAGGAACAATAGGAACAAGAGGACAAAAATGGACACTCTTATTGTTTTCCAAGAATTATGGAACATGTTTGTAACTCATATATTTTAGCGAAACCAAGAAAATATGACGTAAAAATATTTTGGATATGTGAATCCAACAATGGGTTTGCTCTCAATGATATGATCTATCTGGTTGCCTACCAAAATAATCGCTGCATCAAAAAATTGGGAAACTTATTTTTGGACATTTGAAATCTTCTTTTTACTACTCAGGACTTGATATTGTATGTAATAATTATTTTATCAGTCTCGAATTCGCAAAAGAACTGATTACAACTGACTTTACTGGGACTATACGAGTCCATTATAAGGAAATTCATAACTATTAACGTTAAACCGAAGAGCGATCTTGCTTTAATAGTCATTTTATTTACGACCATGAGTTTAAAATAATAATGGTTTCATATACACCGCACAAAAACAATAAGTTTATTTTACTTTCACAGGGAAACCATACAAATAGTCACTGGTAATTCCCAAGAAATCAAAAAGCCAATTTTGATTTATGATTACAATAAGACAACAGGAGGTTTGGATCTCTGAGATTTTATCTGTGCGAATGAAGACTACAAGATGGCTATTGTTATTTTTTAATCTATTAGATGTTGTCTGTTTCAAGCCGTAATCACAACTATAGAGGAAATCGTATTTAAAAAAGTTGTCATTCCAATCATGACAAATGTATGCCAATTCAACTCGTTTTAAATGGAAAGCACTTCACACTAACTAAATATTTGGCTCAATTGGTTTGTTATGAAGTGACTTTGCTTACAGCTTATAAAACCACACAATTCCATGCGTCATTATCCTAAAGATGTTATATATGTCGTCGAAAATTCAGGTCATTTAGTGAAACATGCAATGTAAACATGTGACATTTTCACCGAACCTTTATCAAAAGTGTTCATTGCCACCATTGTCATAAGCAGTAAAAATAAAATCTGGTGTTTGAATAATTTTGACTAACTAGCAAAATACTTTTCATAATATATGTATTGGAACAAAACGTTCCAAGTTGTACGATTAAGCTGGTAGCTAAAATATATTATTTTTCAAAATAAAGAAATGTTGACAATAAACATAGGTAGAATTTCGTAAAATATTGACCAGGCTAAATTTTTGAATACTTTACTCGTCTAGCAGCGACGAAATACAACTCTAAACCTGTGTTGGAACCAAATGTTTCACATTGTTCGGATGAGGGTTAATTAAATGATCGTCGTGAAATTCCGATATCACACCACCTTTTCATATTCATATAAAATTCGTCTAAGTTTTATCAACTCCATTCATTACACATATAATGTTCTCTTTCATATCATTATGAGTTAAAGTTTAAGTAATAATACTTGTAAACCTTGATTTCACTGTAGTAGAAAGAATTCCTTGATTAGGTTTAACTGCGATGAATGTAGTGGCAGAAACCTAACTACACACCGTTTCATTTTTAATAGATTTAATCCACTTGTAACCTTACGAAGATGTTGACGTATAAATTGAATAAATACATCTCCATAAAAACGTCCATCGACCATGTTTTCCTCATTAATGTTTTAACTTTATAAGTTGTTATTATTGTTATTTAATTATTCATATTAGTTAACACATGTATACATACATTTCATATACGTACATATAAGCACCCCAGGTGTTCCAAGACAGATTTTACTGGTGACTCGACAGGGATCAATCCATTATCCTACACATACACACACCCCAACTAAAAATACATTAACAGATATTATTATTTTTTCAAAATCCATGGTTTTTTATAATCTTTGCTTTTTCTGCAGAAGTCTTAAAATTGTCCATGATTTCGAATTCACCATTTCGATGTTTACAAATTAATTTTTTTTGTTACTTTTTTGTAATTATTTTCTTGTCGACTTATTCAACTCCAAAAGTATTTTTTATAAACTTTTAACTTTTTTGTTTTTTACGCTCTAATATATTTCCCATTCAAAATAAGGGTTAATAAATCGAAAATATAAATTAATATATAATTTGATTTAACAATGTTGTATGTTTAGTAAAATCTGATACTTTATTAATATAATTTGTGAAGTCTTTTTATTTAAGTAAACTTAAGTTAAGTACCTTCACCTTTAGTAGCTAATGAACTACTAGTTTGTGGTTCTAAAACTAGTTTTTATTAATTATGAGAAAACAAAAAGTAAAAGAATTGTAAAATATTTCAAAAATATTTTAATTGAAATAATTATTTTATAATGCACTTTAAATTTAAGTCATAATTC
Organism: Schmidtea polychroa; assembly: GCA_959609185.1. Lineage (NCBI taxonomy): Eukaryota > Metazoa > Platyhelminthes > Tricladida > Dugesiidae > Schmidtea > Schmidtea polychroa. Next base: position 15,553 of record CAUHTR010001935.1, on the reverse strand, counting down.
ACAGTCTTAATCACCAATAGTATTGCACAGAATATGTTTCCATGACAATGATATCTGTAAAATCTTTTCTCTTTTTTACTTTTAAACTATTATCAGTTTCAAATTTCGTTTTATTTAATTCTCCTCAGATATAAATCAATTTTTTTTCTATTTAACAAACAACATTAATATTTATAACAAATTATTGATCGACTGTCTGAAAAGAAATGAAGATAAAGGAAATTGAATATGATACTTATGTTATAACAATAATAAACCAACAAACGCAGACTCTATCAATAATAAATGACTCAGTATAAATCAATTTCATTTGTTTATAAATAATAATGACGTGTACACAATTTGTGTAAATTTTGACACAAATAAAAATGCGCATTGTAAATAATTGTCAAAAATTGGTTTATAGAGTCTCAACGATATATTATTCTTTATATTATAAGACAAATGATATAGAAATGTTCGTTCAAACATTTCGTTATTTAATAATTTCTAAATAAACAAAAACATTTTCAGTAATATCATTTATTAATATTAGTTCATCAATGATCTGTTATTTTTCTTCTAGAATTTCATTTTTCTTCAAGAATGGAAAAGCAATGCCTAAAATTTGTGTTAAATAGAAAATATTGATCTATTGTCAAAGATGCAATGAAGATGGATGGAATTCTAAATGAAACAAATTAATCCAAAAGAGAGTTTTTTATTTTAAACAGCCTTTAATCTTCAGGATATTTTAATCGTTAAGCAGGACATATTATTCTTTTCCAAACCTTAAATAGAACAATTTAAAAAGTTATTTTAAAATTATAATTCGTAACTCTAATGTAATACAGTAAAACATCGATTATCCGAACATCGTGGAAATAAAATTTTCAAAATAGGTTCGGATAATCGCATTTCACGGATAACCGGATTTAAAAGTTAGTAAATTAAAAATAAATAATCAAATTTTAATTATTATCAATTACAAAGTCGGTGATTTTACTTTACTTTTTATTAGAAACTGTGAGATCATGCAAAGATTTGAGAATATTTCTAGTAATTTTACTAAATTATTCTTGTTGCTCATTTCAACCTATTACCACTTCCAAGGATTTCATTACATTGCCATGTAAAAATTTTTAGGTACTTCCTCTATTTCCTCAAATTCATTTTGCTTGTCATCTTCTATGTATGACTAAGTTGTTTGATAACCTAATAAAATCCCAAAATCCGGAATGGCTGTACCGCATTCTAACCATTTATAAAAATTTATTCTCTTTAAAAGCTAAATTATTAAAAGTTTTTGAAATATACTCGTCACAGCTTATTTGAAAACCCTTTTGTTGGGTGTTTGTTCAGATAACTCTTTAATAATTTTCTTCATGAATTTTCAATAGTAAAATTACATTCAATATAAAATTACATGCTTGCCTTTCGGTGAATGATTTTGAAAAAAGATGGTCAAGTTACAGTTATTCTTCCTTCGTTTTGCTTGAAGCCTGTTGTATTAGATTTGTTTGATTCTGTCAGTCTCTTTAGAAAACATTTTCCAATTTAATTTCGTTTCATCAGCATTAATATTAGAGTTTATTGCTAGATGTGCTTTGAAGTCGTTAAAATAAGTAGAAATACAAATCACATAAGGATGATGTCATCAGCAGATAAATAATGACCAGCAGCAATGATCTTATTTTGTTTCTTTGTAAGAATTCCTTATATATTCGTTACTTGCCTTTTGGGATAATATTAGTCTGGTCATCGGTTTACCAAAAGATTGTGCCTGCATATCATTAAGGAAGCTTCCAAAACTTCATTCAGCGGTTTTTTCAGTGTTTTTCGTTATTTAAAAATATTCTTGTTTACCGCTTCTTGAATTACTTTTTTAATAACTTCACTATTATTTTTCAAATTTGATACGGTTGACGTTCCTACATCGAATTCCTCGGATAGTTTTGTCACCATCAAACCATCTTCAAGTCTTTTAATAAATTCACTTTTCTTACATAATGTCAACACAATCTTTTTTTATCTTTTAGTTTTTCCCCTTTCAAGCTTCTTTTCATTTGGTATTTTTATTTGCAGCCTCATTATAAAATACGAATGAGCTAGCTGTTAATTTAATTGTTTTTTATTATTCATGGGTAGAATACAAAAGGAATTGTTATAAAATATTTTAACTTTAAAATGATAGAAACGACTTGAAAAATACAAAAATACAAAAATTTCTAAAAATTACGAAACAATAATTTTTTTTGCATTTTTCGTTCGGATAATTGGGATATGGTCGGATATTCGGACCGTAGGTAAATGTAAAATATATAGAAAGTTTTTAATTATCTTTGTAGAAATGGCCTATAAAGAGAGAAAAGACAAACACTTGACCATATCGTATTTTAATAAATTTTATTTATTGACGATCGATTAAAATCATTCTGTGATCCATTGTGATCCATAAATTGCAATCAACCATATAGGCATCACTGGTTCAAAAACTTGACGAAAATGGATAGATTCTGATCACTAAGCCAAACTTTCAAATCAAATTTTGAAGTTCTTTATCTTTACCCATTCAAACTTCACAATGTCAATAAATTCATGCCACAAAAACTATCTATATTTGTTTACATATTTCTCAACATAAGCTGATCAAACACATCCATGTCCGGAGAATGAAGTTATTTTGGTATTCATTGTTTGGGTTTTTCATTTTATAAATTGTCACTCAAATTTCAATGTTTCCTCACATTACTATATTTACTATCAACTACCAAGCACATATAAAGTAAAAGATATAACATCATAGTAATTTATTTAATTTAAGTCAAAATTAGATAAGACTGAAAATTTATCATTTCTTTATTTTAATCGAACAATCCTTTGATGATTCAAACCAAAATATATAACAATCTTGAACGATTGAAAGTAAACTTATTGAAAAAATTGAAACAATTTTTTTGATCATTGTCAAATCCTTGTATAGATTTATGATTTATGAGTCTCAATTAGTAATCATTTTCAATTCTATAAAAAAAATTATAATTTCTCTATCTCATTTTATCTTAATATGAACTCCAATTAGATAAAGTCATTAAATTTTGAATATTAAGTATCTGAATTATGTTTTTATATTGAGATAAGGATGTAATAAGAATATAAATGTACATAATATATTTATGGCCAATCATAAAAATAGCTAGATAGTATAGATATGTTAATAAATGTTTTATACTTTCGAGAAACGTCGAACAATGAATTAAAAACCATTATTCATCAACAACAATTCCAGTGATTAAATTCTTGCACATTTTAATTATTAATTCGTTTTATTCGATTTCATTATATTATAAACAAATTTTTTTTGGTTTCTCCAGAGCCAAATTTTTATTTCATTTGGAAAGTCATTAATTCTGTTAAATAATGCATAAAATAATAATTATTCATTTGGCCAGAAATTTGACTACAATAATAATAAAATAATATTGTTTTGAAGTGTTAATTGAAAAAATTTTTTAAACAATTTTATTTTTCATAGCGATGACAGGTTCATCACGAAATAATATTTTTTTATTTGTTAAATTATTTTTTATGAATCTATGTGTTCTATTTTTAACTTACATAAATTTACATTAACATGACTTTTATTAATTTATAACAGTTAGTATAACAAAAGCAAGTGTTTTAATTTTAAATATTTTTTGAAAATTGAAAGTTTGTCATATTATGGTGACTCAAAAAAATGAAATTCATTTTTTTATTTGTTTTATTATTTATCTTGATTAATTCGACAATATTTTGGTGTTTTTGTAAAAAAACAGATTTAATAAAAGATTCAAAGTTGTAAATATTAAATTCTTTGAAATTTTTGTACATGTATATTTGTACATGTACTTATTTTCTAAAATGAATTAGCAAAGTATGATATGATTGAATGTATTTAAGAAATAGTTGTTTTAATGATAATTTGTTATGTCGAAGGTTATTCAAAATAATATAATACTAATAATAATTATAATAATTTATGAAAAAATAATTTTTAAAAAGTATTTTAATTTATTATATTTTATAGAATAATATTAAATGAATGAATGAATCAGTTAAAGAGCAACAGAAAGAAAGATCATTTAAACTATTTATTGAATGAAAAAAACATATTTTTAACTAAAACCTTTGCAATTATTAAATACTGCGAAAAGAATTATTTATTTATTCGAATTATATTATTATTAATAATAATAATAATAATATAAACATATTGTTTCTTGATAAAAACATAAATTATATGTTAAAAAAATATAATGATAAGATAAATCTTTGCTGATAAATGTATTAAATTAAATGAGAAAATTTTGGATCATAAGATAATTATTTTTCAATCCTCTCAGAATTTATCGATGTTCCAATGTTCAAATACTTGTTTATTTGGCTTTTTATATTCATTTTCTACTTTTTAGGTAGTTTTAATTTTATTAAAAATTTTAAATCCAAATAAAGTTAAATATAAAATATAAAATTACTGAAAGTTTTAGAAAGATTTCTCATTTCAAAAATTATTAACTCTTCAAGAATTATAATTAAAATTTTAAAAGAATTACAACTCTTATCATAGACAAATATCCAACGATTAACCCTGAAACAGAAGCTATTCTGATTTTTTGTTAACTTTGAGAGTAAAATTTGTGGGTTTTAAGAGGATGATTTAAAATATATTTTACAATAAATTATAATTAAATTAGTTTAAGTAAATAAAATTTTTAAGAGATTTTAGGAACAAAAATACATACATATTTTGCACCAAAAGCTTATTTTATCATTTTAGTTTAGAATTTTCATTTAATATAAACTTTAAGTTATAATACTTGTTTAACAATACTAACAATAATTTCAAAAATTTCTAAAAATTTAATAAACTTTTTTTCTTGAAAAAACACTTTCTTGTATTAAACAAATTTTGAAAAATCATTTGAATAATTTAATTTATTTAAAACCCAATTTTGGAAATTTAACTTATCTCATATTTTTCATTACGTGCATTATCTATGATTTGATTTTAGCGCATTGATTATAAACAATTTATTATTGTCTGTCATAATATATTTCAAAATTTTATTATTATGAAATTCAATATTAATTGAAATATTAATTGAATATGAAATATTTTTCATTTTTTATATTTTACAGATAATTAATATTTATATCAATTTTATATATTGATTTGTCAAATGTTTTGATGATGGATTGCAAAATATTAATTAATTAATTTCAGTCTCTATTTTTTAGAAAATATAGAATTTATTAAATTTGACTACACCAAATAAACTGTTTCATAATAATAATGTTTACTAATTTGTAACACCTTTCGTTATTTGCAAAGAACTCTCGTTTCTTTAAAAATTGATTTTTCTCTCAATTTTTCAACAAATTTTCATGTAATTAATTTTTTTATATAATTAACAGATTAGCTAAATTGTGGGTTGTTTCAATAGAAATGTATAGAAATGTTTGTGACACTGAAACATTTGTGAGGTTTAAATTATGTTCTTGATTAATGATAATTTGACAATTTTTTTTCAATTATTCCTTCTGTAAATTTAACAGTTGTTCCATTGAACATTTATTCAAATGACAAAATTTGTTAAAGTTAAATAAATAAAGTTATTTCCAATCATATTATTAGAAATATAAATAGAAGAGCTTTTTTCTACTTGCAATTTATTAAAGAAATAGTATACAGATCGATATGACTGTTGAATTATTTACACAAATATTTTTACGTTTTTTGACAAATAATCTTTAGAAGTCATATATTCAATTAAAATAAATATTTTGATCCATAAACAATTATTTAGCCGTCTCCAGACCACAGCCTAAGAAAACATATTCGATTATTTACATTCATTAATACATTAACAAAATATAATCAGAAAAGGAAATTTAATTTAGGAAGTAGCATTAACATTTAAATAATTTATAAATGCATTGTAATAAGCTGCTTAGAATTTTCATCATATATAAACTTTAAGTTATAATAATACACCTATCCCTGTATTGGAATGTGGACGAAGTTTTGATTGTAATAATTCACACATATTTTTTCAAGATTTCATCCTTTTTGATCGGTTTTATTCCTGTTAATTATCAAAATTTATTAAAATATATATCCATTAAAATTAGTTTATATACTTTTTTACTGGCTAACTTTTGTAGCTCCAATATTTTACTAATTCAATGGGTTTCATCTTGTAGCATTTCAGAATAATTTTATTATTTTCAATTTTGTAAATATATTGTCTGAAATTAAATTTATTGGATATTTATGTAAGTCGGTATCAATGTTGAAACAAATCGAACAACCCAACACAATAATATTTATTCGAAATTACCACAATTACACTTTTATTATACACACACTTTAATACAACAGTTTCACTTTGCACTACTTTTATTAGGACTTAGTCTGCGTAGGGATATTTGTTCCAATGTTACGCTAAAACTCAACTTGATTTAGCTACAACTAAGTTTAAACTCGCTTCCAATTACTTCTGAATTTATCAAGCTTCTTTCTTCAACCAACTGGCAATTCTGTTGACTTGCCGCTCTTTTTATAATCCTATAATTAAATTCTTTCCCAATCAAATTGATTTTGTCATTTTGAGCATCTTTCTATCCGGCCTTTCCCTATGCTCACCTAATTTGTTTTCAATTTGGACAATTCATTTATTTTTATGATAATTTTGCTCGAATTTAATTCACAGTCAAACTCTTTTTTCTCTCAGGTTTCCCTCATTCCCCAATTCGGAGTGTCTTAATTAAATAATTTAGTTGATCAATCGGATTTTCACGCACTGCTGGGATTTTCCATTGACTCTGGTTTTCCATTAAATAATTAATTTTTTCGTAAAAATTTCCTTCTGGGGACCCCACATTGATTTTATTTTATTGGATTTGAAATTGTCTCATTGTTTGGCATCCTCCCACACCAGTTTCCTCGGAAAATATTAATTTTTATTTAGATTTTTAATTATTATTTTTGTACTTTTTAGCGAGTATAGAAAATTCGCTTTTGTATAGAAAAATCCAAAGACCAAATATACCACCTGACTATAGTGCGAAAAAATATAGTGTAGTCCTCGGCAGCAATGAAAAAATACTCTGTAGCCCCGGCAGCAATTAAAAAAAATTTCTAAGGGGTGGGGTACACTGGATAGTCGTGCTTCCGGGGCTAGCTACCTACTTGAATAAATTAGGCCTGAGAAAATAATTTGAAACAAGATAATTATTTATAGATAAAGAATATTAATAATTCATCAATGGATGAACCTTATGTAATATATTATTCAAGCAAAACTCTTGAAAATCTTGAATTTCGACAAACCTACTCACATTCAATAATTTTATATTTTCATTAACAATGATAATTTTTTATCTCAATTTTAATTCCAACAAAAATATAAAACGATATTAACGAATAATATCTTTAATTAAATGTTATCGGATTATATGAGATTTTTTCATATGAATGTATAAAAGATATTCATTAAAGATATAAATATTTATTAATTAGTAATTTTTAGCGTTAAATTAGAAAAAAGTAGTGATTTTGTATTTGGGTTAAGTACACTAAGTTAGTTTCTCCATAAATTCGTGAATTTATTGAAAACATTAATTATTCAGGTGTTTATTAAAAATATATTTTTATTATAAATTATTTTAAATCGTGTGAAAATTATCAATGCTTCATTAAATCAACATTTCATATAAATATGTGATGATTTACTTTGATACACATTGTCAAAAAATTATTTGACGAAAGAATGCTTAATTAAACTACTTTTATAAATGAATTACTAAATTAATGAAAAATTATTAGATCAAGATTAATTCATTTCATTCAATAACAAAATTTATCTTATAATTTATTGTTTTTATTGTTTTAAATTTTTTGTTTTCGTAGGCAATACCCATGAAATTAGTAATTGTAAAATAATGATGATGGTGATGATGATGATAATAATAATAATAATAATAATAATAATAATAATAATAATAATAATAATAATAATAATAATAATAATAATAATAATAATAATAATAAATCTACCTTAAGTTTAAAACGTTTTTTGAAATTTACAAAACATTTTATATTTTATAATTGATGCACTTTAATTATAAAATCTTTCACAAAAAATTATATTTAATTAGATGAAAAATAAATTGAACATTTGTAAATTACTTCTACAAACAAATATATTTTATACGGTTATACAATTTCTTTGAATTTTTTTTATTTTTTGGAACTTTTTAAATTTCATGATATTTTGAGGTAAAAATTTTTAATTATTTATATAAATGATTTTTAAGAGATGTTTGAATAAATTGGTAATATTTTGAAAAAAATTGGCATTATAATTAATTTCTATATTCTTTTGGAAATGAAATTTCTCTTTTACATTGGAATTTATTATCATTTTTTACGGTCAGAAAATAAATAAGTGCATTCAATATTTCATTTATTTTTATTATGAAAAAAGATCACACAAATTTCGGCAAGTGCTACATATATTATATATATATATATATATATATATATATATATATATATATATATATATATATATATATATATATATATATATATATATATATATATATATATATATATATATATATATATATCAAATTCACTTGAAAAAGCAAAGCCGAAAATTCGTGAGTATCAACAAACATCGATATATTACTGATTTATAGTCTTCAAACTCACTTTTTAATAAATTCAATGGAAAAAATAATCAGTGGTGAAATTGGAAGAAATAAAAGTTCTCATTTATCATTTAAATTCCAATATTTAAGTTCTTTCTGACATATAATTATATCTTCATAAGCTTCTATTACTGACTGTAAAGCGGGTTTATAGACCATTGATTTTATTTTTTAACTTATATATATTTTACTACAATATATTTCGACAGAATCACTGTCATCGTCAGGTAGAATTGAAATTGAAACTAAATCAATCTAAATTGCTCTTTTTTAAACAAACTAATTAACTAATTCATTAAGTTAAAAAATTCTGTTTTTCAATTCAAACTTTAAAAATTATAAACGTTTTAAAATTTGAGCAGCGTTTAAAAATTTTATTTTAAATGTTATAGTTTATTGTGTGTTTCTATTGTTTCCCCACAGTAGCATGTTGTTAAATTAGTATTACAAATTTTTGTTTTATGTTTTGTGTTGATATGTTTGTTTATCTCGTCTTATGTGGACCTTATGTTCAGCTTATTTATGCATGGTTTCCAAAGTATTTTATTTATGCAGTTAATTGATCTTCATTTATTGCTAATGTTAGTTCTTTAAGATTAATGTTATTCATTTCTCTCGAGATGGGTACATCCAATTCTTTATGTAATTCATTAATTGTGGTCATTAATTGTGTTGAATCAAAAATTGGATTTAATGGTTGTATTACGCTGTAACCATAATACACATTGAAATGTGTCGATTTCGTTAATTTCAACTGTGCGTGTCTCTAGTCTATGCTTTACTAGATCTTCTATCCTAGTTGCTCATATCTTACATTTACAGCCAGGGTTGTAACATATTAAGTCCTTGTATATCTTAAATCACTTAATTTAACTTAAAACTTAACTATTTATCTTTTTAACATAATATTCAAACAACAGTATTTTCTTTTAAACTATTTCTTTTTAAACAATAAAAATATACAATATAAATGTTAACATTCGAGATTGACCATTCTCCCTTCTCCTTGACACGTTGGTGTCAAAACATTTTTGTGTTATCATGTTCCTTACTTGTAGGTTGTGAGGAGTTAAAATTAAAATGTTAAATTAAAATTATTTCATGATTAAATTTTGTAAAATTAAAAGTGAAACTTTAATTATTTTAAAATAAATTAGAATTAAAATGGTTTAAAATTAAAATGAATATTTTAATTTTAATTTTGAAATATAATAATTTTTAATAAAATTGCAATTCAACTATGAATGTGGTATGTTGATATTTGGTTGAAATTAAAATTTATAAAAAGAAAATGTCCCAAGAATATATGTTTATATAAGCAGATTTAATGAAACATAATTTTGGATTTATTTAGTCTTAATAATTTATTTGATGACAGAAGAATTGAATATTATAGCTTTTTACATAGGTAGTGGACACATTCGACTAATTGGTCTTATTATTTCTTTCCATTCACATAGAATCTTCANTGTAATTTCAAACTTTTTATTTAGTTTTATAACTGTTTCCGCTTTCCATCCAGCTATTAGCAAATGATAATTAATTAATTACTGCATCCACTTTGCTGTCATCACACTGAGTTACAAGGGTTCGGGAGTTTTACCAACAACATTTTTGTCTATGAAAACACGTTGGATTATTGATTTCTGCATTTAATAGGATCTCATTCATTGCCCGTTTTGCCGACTTTATCAACGACTCAAAAACTCCACAGATTAAACACTCAGCTACATTCGTTCTTTACCAGTTCCTTAGAAATACGATAATTGTCTAACACAAAAAATTTTAACTTGTATTTGTTTATTGATATAATTCTGATATTTTTTTTAATCAAATCTGTTTTAATCAGATATTATTACTTTTTCAAATTTATAAAAATGTTCCTAAAATGAAACCAAATATTTCTATACATTTTATTTTAAAAAAGTATAGTACTGCACTTTGGATCTATATTTTTGGGCTTTGATATTTTGAAAATATCCTGATATACATTTTAAAAGTCCTGAGCTTGCTCACATTCCAATTTATTTGACATTTCGGCTTAAGAGGTAACATATAATTCATTTACAACTCTTGAGAAAATCGGTTTTGAAAATTTTTTTGAAATAGAAAACAACACTGTAAAAATGAAGATAAGCAAAATATTATATAAAAGATCAAAGACGAAGAAACTTAAAGATTTTTAAGTTCACTATCAATTATTTTTAACTTATAGAGAAAGATTTTGTAAAATGCAAATTTAATTTTTTTTTAATTTATTTGTGATGAATTTTTAAATTATATTTCTATTCCCTGATGAATTACAGCTATTTTGCTGAATTGGATATTCCACATATAATGTTATTTTATTGATAAAGGAAAAATTGTCATTTAGGTTAATATTCCAGCTTTCGAATATGTTGGCTAAAATAAAAATTTTGTTCAATTCAAAAATTTACTTATCACTAATTACTTTTGAATTATTTCATATTCAAAAAATTCTCGTTTTTGGATTTAATAGAAATTTAACCTTGTAGCAAAGGCTTTTTAAATAATTTATTAATTACTATATATAATTAATAATAATAATAATAATAATAATAATAATAATAATAATAATAATAATAATAATAATAATAATAATAATAATAATAATAAATATTTTCTAAAAAATATGTTACTTATTTTGGAATTATTATCCCATTAAAGATAAAAGTTTTATTTTCAATGCTACCAGACATTTCAATTATCTTTATTGGATTTTTATACATATTGTTTCTATATTGATTTTAACACTTTTTTATAAAATAATAATTGGAATTTATATCAAAATTTATAAATAGGTGCTTTTATTATTTTGGATAAATGATACTTTTAATTATTTAATTTAACAGAGGCTGAATCTTTTATTATTTTTGAATTTTATATTTGAAACTGCTAGAGAATAATGGTAATTTTTGTTACTATTAATATGATTATTATTATTATTATTATTATTATTATTATTATTATTATTATTATTATTATTATTATTATTATTATTATTATTATTATTATTATTATTATTATTATTATTATTATTATTATTATTATTAGAGATTGACAAGGACTATCTTATAGTCGAAAATGTCTTCATTAAATACATTATTCGCAGCAAAATACTTAAATTTTCAGTTAATTGTATTATTATTATCATTATTATTATTAAGTTTCGAATTAAACCAATTTAAAAGAAATAATTAACACAAATTTGCGGCAGTCTTGAAAAATTGTTTGCCGAAAGTAATTGGTTTTTTTTAAGTATAGATGTAGTCATATAATAACAGCAATATTCAATCAATGATGAAAATAAAAAATTTATTGATAATTTATTATTTTTGCATCAATAAATGAGTTAAATCAGTACTTTTCTGCCAAGTGACTGAAATTACTCATCGACATGACATCTAATATTGTAAGTTTTGGAAAATAAAAATCTACTATATTAAATTTTAATTAATATTCGACGAGCGGTAATTAAGGTAATTAACAGTTGGAAGCCGAGTCAATTAAGAAAAGTAAAATAATCAAAAAAATATAGCAATTTACACCGCATAAACGATATTACACATTTATAATTTCAATTAATTAATAATAATGATTTTTATTAGAAAGCTAATGAAATAGAAATTAATGGTATATATTTTGGTAATTTTTTGTAATTATTCTTATATTGATAAAATAGTTTCATGTTTAATTATATTAATTTTTTCATGGACATTCATGGAAATTCCGTATATATCTGTTGTTTATTTTAATATTGTAAAAAAATTCAACTTAAATAAATAAATATTTACTTAAAATGATCTTAAAAGATTGACATTAGTCAGGGGCCTCAAACTCAAGCCATAATGAGGGCCATGTCTGGACAAGAACATAAGCATGAGGGCCACATGACTGAAACATCTTTATAAAGTGATTCAAGCACATAAATCTAGCAATGGTAAAAAAGGAAAATTTATAATTTATATAACAAAAATCTGATAAAGTTATGGATTTTAGATTTTATTTTATCAATATAGCTGTCATTGTGCCTCTGGTTTACATTAAAATTCTAAAGCTAATGTTAATGTGAAATCAATCCAATTTATGGCCACTTAACTGGCAGTCTCAGAGATGTTTGCAAATGCTCGCCAATAAGCCTTGATCTTAATGGCGATTTGATAATCTTCATGAAAGAGAAAAATTGTTCACAAATATACATACTTCCAAATACTTCTTGCAGCACAGAGTAACATAGGGAACCTTTCTCTTGAAAGAAACTGATAAAATTCTAGAATTCCAACATCTAAATACTTTTATTTTTGCATGAAATAACACTGAAGATCTTCAAATTCCATCTTCTTTTCCTCCGCTACATTGTCAATATCAACATCAAATGGTTTAGAAAAAGTTGTAAATGTGGTTTAAGTACCTTAAAATCGTTAAAACGCAACACAAACTGTGTATGTGTATGTGTTTTTGAAACAATACCAGTTTTACCTTGAATGATTTAACTCTGTCATACATCTGTGTAATGACTTATTTATTGCCCTGAAATTTTAAGTACAATGCATTCAAATGGCCAGTTAAATCTGCCAGAAAAGCAAGATCGCAGAAACATGTGGCATTAGTGAGCTGTGATACTTCATTCTTTTTCATTTTCATGAAAGAATCAATCTCTTCTCTAAATGCAAAAAACGATTCAGTAAATTTCCACGACTCAGCCATCCTAACTTCGGTGTGATACATAATTTATCGATATTCGTTTTCCATACTTGCTAGTAAAGAAGTAAACTGTGGTAAAATTATTATTTGGTATATTCAGGCTTTGTAGTTTGGTTCTCACTAATCCAACGACATTAGTCATCAACTTTTCTTTGTTAGTTGTGTGTTTATATATATATATATATATATATATATATATATATATATATATATATATATATATATATATATATATATATATATATATATACTATTTTATTTATAAAAAATTTGACTATGAATCAATAAAGATATTGTATTTTTTGATATCTTTACTGATTCATGGTCAATATTTTTATAAATACAATACCAATTGAATAGAAATCGGAGGTGCATTCAGTAAGTCCTGGCCTCAGTACGTAATAAAAACTGTAGAACTTTTATCTTTACAACAATTGAAGACTAACCACTAGAACTCCACACATTACCACAGCACTACGGGAGTTCTAGAAATGCATTTTTAAAGAAATACAAGGTGTAATTATTCATTTTTATTTTCTCTATTAAATTTCGACAAACTCTATAATTATTATGTTAATTAAACTTTATATATTAAAATCATATTAAAATATTTTTAACTTATGGTTTCTTTAATATTATAATTTCTCATATCGTATTTGTTTTATTATTGCATGAAATTATCATTTGAATTTTATAATAATCACAAATTTTTAAAATGAACAATGATTTCAATTTAATTGAATTTAACAAAGTTGCATTAGATTAAAACAATATTATTATAATCAAGCTAAAATATCTTCCCGCATCATTTAGTTGTCAATTGGAAAACTAAATCAAATTATGAGATGTCAATTACAACTTATTTTGTGTAATATATAACTATAATAACTTTTAATATCAAAGAAAATAGTTTCAAGTATAGTTGAGTTAGACATCATCACACAGAAATACGTAGGCCCTCTGTACAAAATGGCGCCAAAGCAACATAATAAAAATGTGACAATGTGACGCTAAATATATTAAATCAAACTTGATTTAAAAATATAGAAAAATAATGTCAAACACAATTTATAAAAAAAAGATTTTATTAAAATCATTTATCTGTATCATATAAATAAAATTTAAAACTATTAATTAAAACATTCATTAAAATACAGTTCTAGTAACAGTTGAGTTGTAACGCGGTTAACAAAAGTTTATTTGTATTCTAATATATTAAAATAAATTCAATTCGAGTCCAATCTTTTTATTATATATTGAGTGTATATTAACTAAAACACCTGGAATCACTGAGATCCGATAAAAATATAATTAAAAAACTCAATAATATAAAAAATCAATGCAGTTATGTTGTATAAATATTGATTTATAGAATAATAATAATAATAATAAAACAATAAAATGATAATTTAAGCCTTTTGCTGCAAATAAAGTATTTAATGAAAAAAATTTCGACTATAAGATAGTCCTTGTCAATTTATCATTTTATTGTTTTAGATAAAAAATGCTGCTACCAAGAATACATCAATTTAATAATAATAATAATAATAATAATAATAATAATAATAATAATAATAATAATAATAATAATAATAATAATAATAATAATAATAATAATAATAATAATAATAATAATTATAAGATAACGCCAATCAAACATTCTTTTCACGATATATTTCGACATTTTTCCTGTCATCATCAGGTGGGATATAATAACTAATTAAATTAAGGATTTTAAACAAATATATTAATTATATATAAAAAAAATTTTATTTAATAAAAACATTTAATTATTTTTAAAAAATTATACTTAAATTAATATATTATTATTAAAAAAAGAAAAAAAATAATATATTAATTTAAGTATAATTTTTAAAGTAATTAAATGTTTTTATTAAATAAAAAAAATTTTTATATATAATTAATAAATTTGTTTAAAATCCTTAATTTAATTAGCTATTATATCCCACCTGATGATGTAGGAAAACTGTTGAAATATATAGTGAAAAGAATGTTTTATTGGCGTTATCTTATAATTAAATCATTGCCATGTATGTTTAACTATAATTCAATAATACTAATAATGATA
>CAUHTR010001934.1:0-67835 GCA_959609185.1 Schmidtea polychroa | reverse complement strand
ATATGAGTCATTGCGATGAGTCATCAAGGTCATATTATTATTTTTAAAAATATTATTATTTTTATTATTATTTTTAAAAATATTATTATTTTTTAAAAATATTATTATTTTATTTTTAATTTTTTTCAAAGTTCCCGCCAACGAAAATTAATAATCGATAGCTCATTTTAAAGCTCAATCCAAGACTTTTCGAATGAGCTATATATCTTGTTACTATTATTATTATTATTATTATTATTATTATTATTATTATTATTATTATTATTATTATTATTATTATTATTATTATTATTATTATTATTATTATTATTATTATTATTATTATTATTATTATTATTATTAATCTATATACTCCGAGTCTATATACTCCTAGTCTATCCGACAAAATATTTTGTCCCCCTATGGGTAATGCTCACAAGGGTACTGGTCACGCTCAACAAATCAACAAATCAACAAAACATACATTTATTTAAACAATAAATAATGTAAAATTAACAAAGGTAAACTAAATATTGATGTACTATTCGCAGCAATATTGTTTGAAATTGGTAACGTAGAATTGATTTTCAGAGATTCTATTGATCCTTTGATTGTTTGAATTTCTCTTAATAATAATTCAATCTTTTTTAACAAATAATCATGCTTCTTATCAATTATTTTCATATTCATTTTATTTTCAACAATAGAGTTATTGAAAACCTTAATATGATCAATCAATTCAAATTTTATATTTTGTATATATTCAAATGATAGTTCATAACTGTTTTCTAAATTCTCCAATCTTTGAGATATTCTTTTTCCTGGATGCTTTGACCATTTTGGTTTGTCGAGAATATATAAAATATCCATCAACTTGGCTGTATTCGGACAAACACATATTGATTTATTAAAAGACTCCACTGTTATTGTTGTATTGTGTGAGCACACACTCGTTATAATAATTAGCAATATGAATATAGTTTTCATGGTGTATCAAATCAAAACCTTTCTTTTACATTTATAGTCTATCAACCAATCAAAATCATCCGGTATTAGTATAAATAAAACATCATATTTTAAATTATTGTAAAAATGTCTCAATTTATGGAAAATCTTTTAAGAGAACTCGTCAACAGGAATATTATGGAAAGCCTATGTTTCCTAGTCGATCGGACCGAAAAAGATTATAGAAGGTAATCACATTGATTATGAAGATGTGATCAATTCTGATTGTCTCGAAACCAAAAAATTCTATTTTAATAGAATTTTAACTGTCTATGCGACGATCAGATGAAGTGGACCCGAATACTAGTAGGGTTCGCTTATATGAAAATAATAATCCAAAGAAGTCTATGGGACTCAGAGCACTATTATCAGTGGTCTCAAGAAGTAATACTTTTATAATTTATATTTTATTAATATTTATTTTCTAGATAATCAAGTCAAAGTTTCAACCATGGATTGAAGCCAATGGCGGATGGGGAGTACTCAATCAACTCGCCAGAAATGCGAAGGAAATTGATGATCAGAAAAGAAAATTTAAAAACTATGTAAAACTTGCAACAGGTGTTGCTATTTTGTATATTTTAACCAGATTTTTAAATAAAAATTAATATAGTTATTTTTGTTTGATTTTTAAATAAATTTTTAAATAACATTTTAAATAAATTTACAAACACTAATTAACTAAGATTTATTAATTAACACATTCACAGTCGTCATCTCCACATTTCATTATATTTTCAACGACATGATCAATACAATCATTCGTAATATTATCATTAGATTCATCTTTAGATTCATCTTTAGATTCATCTTTAGATTCATCTTTAGGTTCCTCTATAGGTTCATCTATAGGTTCATAGATTTCCTCATCAATTTCTTGAGTATCGGTTTCTGGAGTTTCTTCCTCATCATCAAATCCTGTATCTTGACTCTCAACTAACCAGCCGATATTTAAGGCATTTGTAATAGATAATATGTCCTCAATTTTCACACCAGATATTTCTGCTAACTTTTCCAACAAAAAGTTGATTAAAAATTCTAAATAATAAATAATTCGGTAATTAATTAATCATGTTAACCTTTTTCTGCAGTCATTTTCATCACTTTAAAACTATATTATAATTTTGTTTATAGATTTTCTTTGTTAAATTTGCATGTCATTTGCATTTATGTTGCAATTAATAAAGAGAAAAACAAATCTGACTAATACATTTATTAAATATAACATTAAAATATTTGTGAAAGTCTAGCAGACATAATTTTCCAAATAGGAGAATATACATCATTATTATCAACTTTATATCCCTGGATTGCTATTGTTATATACCAATTTTCATTTTCTTTGAAACTGATTTCATCAAAAGCATCATAAAATCTTGCATATCTATTGTTGAACCATGCATGTTGATTACACGATAGATTCGAATCTATCCGTTTAAAAACATCATCAATAGTTTTGACATCAATCATTGAAAGCGTGCCGGATAAGAATTCGAATTTAGTCGGAATTAGCTTGACTGGTGCAACCAATTTCATATTGATTTCTTCTTTCAAAAATACATTTTGTAGTTGTGGAACATTTGAACTGGTTGTACCATTTTCTTTTGGTTTTTCGGTGCTTGAAATTTTCTTGGTCATCGTGAATAATGAATAAATTTAAATGTTACAGGGTTTTTATACCTTTGACTCATGTCTATCAACCAATCAGATTACAGCATGTCTTTGTTTAAAATTGCAGGTCATTTGCATTAATGCTGCATTTATGTTCTATTAATGTTTTATTATTAATGTTTTATTATTATTATTATTATTACTATTACTATTATTTCTATTACTATTATTATTACTATTTCTATTATTATTATTACTATTTCTATTATTATTATTATTATTATTACTATTTCTATTATTATTTATATTATTACTATTTTAAATATAAAGAAAAAACACAATTCAAACACGAAATACATTTATTGATAACCCAAATCAACAATCCGGGAGTAGTGAAACCTTCTCAGAGTTTTCACTAACTCCCATTCGACATATCGCCGATATCGATCGGCACAACATGAGCATCCGATGATGCACTGGTACTCTGGCTCCATTTGTTTGATGGTTCTGTTTATCTTTATATCCCACAGGAACTGGTGAAATACCTCCATTATTCTAATTTGTGTTGTGTAGAAAATGAGGTCCGGAATTATTTTCTGCTTCTCTATCCTTTATAATTTCAATAATTTGCGGATAATAATATTTTATCCTATCGATCATAACTTTTAAATATTTTTCTAAAATAATAAATAGTAAATAATGTGAAAATAAAAATTTTAAATTTACCGGAATCGTCAATATCCTTCATGAGGGTTGCAGAGCTTGGTAATTTGTACATGATGTTGAAAAAATGAATTCTAAACAAAAACCGTTTGTTTAAATCAATCAATAACCAATAAGAAATTAACCAATTAGAAATCGACCAATTAGAAATCGCCCAATGAAATTATCTCATTTCGAACATTGTCAACAAATTCTCTATACTCCAAATTTCTCAACCCCAACATAACAACCTTTCCACTAGCAAACACATTGACACATATAGGGTTATATTTTAATAGTCTTAGTGCCGGAAACAATTCCGGTTCAAACATACAATCACATTTTTTCGACATGTTATATAGATTGATACTATGTCCCATATCCATAGTAACGGTAATTGATTGGATTATAATATTATTTATTCGATATTGTAATTTATTAATATCCAAAGGTTTCTTACATCCCATGATTCGACATTTACCAGTCTTGAAAAATATTATCGGATATTTCCCGCTTCTATCGATAATTTGCTGAGGTTTCCCTGGTGGGAACCTCATATTCGATACATCAAAATTTCCTCGATAATTTATATTTGCTAACATTATTAAATCATTTATGAAAATTAGTCTTTATATACAAATTGAGCACGAGTTCATTAAATCATCGAATATAAACAAATACACATATATAAAATTTTTGAAATGGAATTAAGAAATGATGCAGTATACCAAATCGTTGGTCCGAGTGGTAGTGGAAAAACATTATTTGTTTGTAAATTACTAAATCAAATTTATTCAAATCAAAATTCAACAGGATTTATTGGCATAGGGGTGCTGATGAAGAACATGGATTAACTCAATCAAGTTTCTGTAAATTAAAAAACATGAAAATAGTAAAGGGATTCGATAAAAACTGGTCCAGCCGATTAAAGAAAGGCGATGTCATTATTATCGATGATTTGTATCAAGAAGCTAATAAAGAAAAAGATTTTAATAATTTATTTACAAAGATCAGCAGACATGTCGGTGTAACAGTTATTTTCATAACACAAAATCTATTTCATCAAGGTGGGGCACATCGAACACGTAATTTAAATGTACAATATTTAGTTATTTTCAAGAATCCTAGAGATGCAACAGTGATTGATTTTCTTGCACGTCAAGCATACCCTAATAATCGTAATTTTCTTATCAGTGCATTTCAAGATGCGACAAAAATACCTCATGGATATATATTTCTTGATTTCACACAACAATGTCCCGATGATTTACGTGTAAAAACAGATATTTTCAACCCAAAAGGTGCCATGGTTTATAAACAAAGTTGAAAACCTCTATGAATAATAATGTTTCTAAAAGCAAGGGTGAAAAATATTAAGAAATTAAGAAAAGGTATTAGAAAGACTATTAAAGTTCCAAAAGTTCCACCAACAACTAGTTATACACCATCTAAAAAACTTGTAACTGAAAATTTCTCTGCAATGAATCTTATTTCGAAAAATCCTAAACCTAAACGTAAAACCCGTAAAACCCGTAAAACCGGTAAAAAAGTAGTTAAAAATCATCGCAGTTTTCCATTTTTTAATGCATTGTTAAAGGCCCCGAGTATGAAAAGAATGAATATATTGCAATCATTCCCAAATTTTGTTGTCGATGATTTACTCAATATTATACTTAAAGTAGTCAAAGGCAAAATTAAAATCAGTAAATCAAAAAAGCATTTATTGAGCAAACATAGGAAACCATTGTTATCTTTAGTAAATAATAAAAATCGTAAGCAAATGAGAAAAATTATATATAAACAACAAGGTGGATTTATTGGCGCATTAATAACTCTGGCATTATCATTATTAGGTGGAGTTGTAGGAAATCAATCATAAACAATGGGTGCTAATCCTTCATTGCCCGACATTAAATTTAATTTTAAATCTTCTTGTTGTAATGGAGAAGATTTGGACGAACCTCGAAGACGAAGCCGGTTTCGGTGGAGTGGCAAAATTAAACAAAAGAGTTCCGAATTCGAAAAAAGAAACCCAGAAGTGGTTATCAGATCAGCTTGCGTACAGTTTGAACAAACCAATGCGGAAAAGATTTCCAACAAGAGCGTATAAAACATTTGGTATTGACGATTTATGGCAAATGGATTTGATGGAGATGATACCTTATTCGAAAATTAACAATGGGAATAAATTTATTTTAACATGTATTAATGTATACAGCAGGTTTGCACGAGCAATACCAGTCAAGGCAAAATCTGCAGAAGAAATGTCCAAGGCAATTAATATTTTATTTAAAGACGGACATCCTAATAACTTGCAAACAGATTTAGGTATTATTATTATTATTATTATTATTATTATTATTATTATTATTATTATTATTATTATTATTATTATTATTATTATTATTTTAGGTAAAGAATTCTACAATAGTAAAGTTAAGCAAATCCTCGATAAACTGAAAATAAATCATTACTCGGTACATTCTCAATACAAAGCTGCCCATGTTGAAAGATTTAATCGAACATTGAGAGATCGATTAAAGAAATTGTTCGTGCATCAAGGTAATAAAAAATGGGTAAATGCTTTACCGAAAATAATAACAAGTTATAATCATTCATCACATCGAGGACTGAATGGATTGAGACCGGTTGATATTACATCAAAAACATCATTGACTTCTAAGAAATCTGTAAAAATTGCAAAACCTAAATATAAAGTCGGTGACCATGTTAGAATTAGTAAAATTAGTGCATCACCATTTATTAAAAATTTTGATACTAATTGGAGTGATGAAGTCTTTGTAATTTCAAAAATAAATACTAAACAGCATCCTGTAATGTATGTCATCAAAGACAATGATAATAATATTTTACAGGGGAAATTTTATGAGCAGGAATTACAAGTCATTCCTCCCCCAAAAGTATTTAGAATTCAAAAAATATTGAAAACTAAAAAGGTCGGTAAGGATAAACAATACTATGTCAAATGGCATGGTTATCAAAACCCGTCATGGATATCAGCAAAAGACCTAGTAAAGTGAATTTTTATACTATTTTGCCGAGCAATAGTTGTCCATTAATTCATCCAGACAATCAAGCAAGCAAATTCATCATCGAACTCCAAACCCCATCTATTTGGATAATGACTGGGAAGTTGCTCTGTTGGATTTTACATTTGTATACAATTTATTCCCAATCTATAGCAAATCTGTTATTGAATATAATAAGAAAGTAGCAGTAACGGAATATATTAGTGTTCTTATTGATAAAGATAGTTATAACTTGACGAGTTCATCGAAATCAAGGAAACCTATAATTTATGATGATGGTCAATATTTATACATGAATTGCTTGAATAAGCCATTCGAAATTATATTTTCTACAGTGGCTGATGCTAAACGTCTTGGATTTACTGATTTACGTAATGTATTTAATGATACAGTCAAAATAAATCTCTCTACACTTCCAAAATCTAATAATTTAGTGGAATTCAAATTTAAGCTGTCATACATTGAAATAACAGAGCATGCATATACTTTTAAAGATAATTTATATTAATAATAATAATAATAATAATAATAATAATAATAATAATAATAATAATAATAATAATAATAATAATAATAATAATAATAATAATAATAATATTAATAATATTAATAATAATAATAATAATAATAATAATAATAATAATAATAAAAATAATAATAATAATAATAATAATAATAAAACTTTAAACAGGTTGCAAAGGGTACTAGTCATGCTTATTATTGTTATACATTTGATGGTTACATTTTGAAAGCTCTATTTTGATTGGTTATCACAATTTTTATAAATGTAAAAAAACAAAAGTAATTTAGTTATTAATAATGATTTATACAAATAAAACCGATGAATGTGTAACACATTTGGTAACTTTATTATTTTGTCAATATTTTTATATGTCATTTATAGCAAGGAAGTCCTACTAGAAATAAGGAAAAATTAAGTCCAACCTATTCTGAAATTTCATTGACATTTTTTAACAATACACTTGAAGATTTTATAAATAATCATGATACTTACAGTGATAAGCAACTCATAAATATTTTAAAAATTTTCAAACATTCCTCTATTGAATATTTGTTTGATTTATTTAATTATGAGAAATCCATTTTAAAGTTATCTTGTTATTTAATGTACTTAGAAAAAATAGCAGTAAACAACGATTCACTGAATGAATACTTTTGGAGTTGTATGTTTTTAAGGTTGAAACCTGGATATAGTAGATTGATTTATGAATGGATAGCGAAAGCCGATTTGATTGAAAATAAGCTAACGAAAAAATTGAAAGATGTTAAGAAAAGATATTTAACTTGTTCAATTTGTAAAGAAAATCGAGTTTCGGTTTTGTATTTACCGTGTGGTCACGTAATTGTTTGTTCTAAGTGTCATGAGAAGAATGTTCGCAAGTGTCAAGCCTGTTCAACACTGATTAATGAATATCATACTATATATATTTAGTTTACCATTGTTAATTTTACATTATTTTATTGTTTAAATAAATGTATGTTTTGTTGATTTGTTGATTTGTTGAGCGTGACCAGTACCCTTGTGAGCATTACCCATAGGGGGACAAAATATTTTGTCGGATAGACTAGGAGTATATAGACTCGGAGTATATAGATTAATAATAATAATAATAATAATAATAATAATAATAATAATAATAATAATAATAATAATAATAATAATAATAATAATAATAATAATAATAATAATAATAATAATAATAATAATAATAATAATAATATATAGCTCATTCGAAAGGTCTAAAATGAGCTATCGATTATTAATTTTCGTTGGCGGGAACTTTGAAAAAAATTAAAAATAAAATAATAATATTTTTAAAAAATAATAATATTTTTAAAAATAATAATAAAAATAATAATATTTTTAAAAATAATAATATGACCTTGATGACTCATCGCGATGACTCATATGACCTTAAGAATGACCTTGGATGAGTCATGCGACCTTGAAAATGACCTTGATGAGTCATAGCATGACCCAGATGACCTTGAAAATGACCTTGAAAATTTTTGATGAGTCATAGTATGAGTCATATGACCTTGAAAAAATTTCGATGAGTCATAGTATGAGTCATATGACCTTGAGAAAATTTTTTCAAGGCCATATGACTCATACTATGACTCATATGACCTTGAAAATGACCTTGATGAGTCATAGGATGAGTCAGGTGACCTTGAAAAAATTTTCAAGGTCATATGAGTCATCATATGAGTCATATGACCTTGAAAATGACCTTGATGAGTCATATTATGAGTCATGGTCTTTGTTTAAATGACCTTGAAAATTTTGATGAGTCATACTATGAGTCATGTGACCTTGAAAAAAATTCAAGGTCATATGAGTCGTATTATGAGTCATACGACCTTGAAAATGACCTTGATGAGTCATGGTCTTTGTTTAAATGACCTTGAAAATATTTTTCCCCCTTGATGAGTCATATTATGAGTCATACGACCTTGAAAATGACCTTGATGAGTCATACGATGAGTCATGGTCTTTGTTTCAATGACCTTGATGAGTCATATGTCTTTGTTTTAAAAAATGTACTTTAAGACTTAGCATATTTTTGAAAAATTTTACGACCGGGGGGGGGGGGTACTGTGCTAGCGGTGCCCTGTGCCAGCGGTGCCCAATCCATCTACTTACCTGTCTGTCTATAGCACGGCAAGCGTCTCAGCTGTGTGGCAATAAAACCCTATTCAAACTCGGAAAGCGCTTGGGCAGATTCCCTCACCGCCTCACCCAACGCTTTTTTACAAAAGGTTGAAAAAGGTAATGAATTTAATTCTATAATAAATTAATTTCAATATAAATCCTTATTGATATTTTTAAACATTTTAGTAAAAGGCCTAAGAATGACTGGAAGAAAAACGAAAAGATTGTCTGGAGCACAGTATAAAAGAAAGCGAGAAGAAAAACAACATGTTGCTAAAAAATCTTTGGTTCACTAACCAAATATTTGGAAAAACTTCCAGAAATGCAAAATGCTTGCAGTAGACAAGCAAATCCAAGCAGTGAATTTTTTTTCAATGAAAATGAATTATCTGCCGAAAATACAAATGATAATGACAATATTAGTAGTAATGATGAAATAGGAGATATTGCAGTTACAAATATCGACGATATCACTGAAATTGATGAAGAATATTTTGCTATGTGTATAGAACTAAATGATCCAGCTTGCTGGCCTTTAACACTTACCAATAAAATGCTGGATATTTTAATTGAAAAAAGCCCTATTCAAAATATACAATCTACATATCCACTAAATGAATTTGGAAGATCATTTTCAAAGGTTTATTTCTATAGAAAACTGCCAAATGGTGAAAAATTTAATCGTGAGTGGTTAATCTATTCTCCAAAAAATGATGCCACATTTTGCTTCTGTTGTAAATTATTTGGCAAACAAGAAATAAAATTAGTTAATGAAGGCTTCAACGATTGGTCACACATATCTGACAACTTATCTCGTCACGAAAAAACATCGCTGCACATCGAAAATTACACCTGTTGGAAAAAATTGGAATTAAATTTAAAAAGAAAAACTACAATTGATAAGAATATGCAACGGTATTATGACGCCGAGAAAAACGATGGTGTCAAATTGTCAGGCGCATGATATCCGTGGTACAATTTCTAGCAGGACAGTGTTTAGCTTTTAGAGGTTCTTCCAGCAAATTGTACAAAAAAATAATGGAAATTTTCTGAAAGCAATTGAAATGATAGGAAAATTTGATGATATAATGGCAGACCACATAAAACGCGTACAAGAACCAATCGCTTTAAAGAACCACATGCCACATTACCTGGGAAATCGCTTTCAAAATGAAATAATCACTATCCTTGCAACCCAAATTCAAAAATATAAATTAACATCAATAAAAGAGGCAAAATATTTTTCAGTCATTTTGGACTGTACGCCGGACACTGGACATGTCGAGCAAATTACAATGATTATTAGGTATGTACATATTAAAAATTATGAAGTTGAAGTAAGAGAAAATTTCATTGGCTTTTATCAAGCTGAAAAATGTACTGGAGAATCTTTTTACGACTTCTTAATTCAAAAGTTAAACTATTTTGAATTAAATATTAACGATATGAGGGGCCAAGGATACGATAATGGGTCTAATATGTCCGGAAAACATAAAGGATTGGAAAAACAAATTTTGGACAATTATCCACGAGCTCTGTTTATGCCATGCAACGCGCATACATTAAATTTGGCCATTAATGATGCAGCTAAAGTTTCGTTTTCAACGGTGGATTTTTTCAGTAATGTATCTGCAATATACAACATTTTCAGTGGATCACCATTTAGATGGCAAGTTTTAAAGAAAAATGTAAAATCTTTAACATTGAAACAAGTTAGTGAAACTCGATGGGAAGCAAGAATTAAAGCGATTAGACCACTGCGAAATGAATTAGGTGAAATTTATGACAGCCTTATAGAAATAGCTGAGGAATCTTCAATGCCAACAGTTCGACATGAAGCTGAATGTTTGTCAATGAAACTTAAATCTTATAAATTTATTTCTTCAATAATAATATGGTACGAAATCTTGGAAAAAGTAGATTTTATTAGCAAAATGATGCAGAAAGTTTCTTGGAATATTAGTTCGTGTGCTGAATCAATTAAGGAAGTTTTGAAATTTTTCAAAAGCATTAGAAATGACGAAAGTTTCGAAAATTATTTGCAGATTTTTAATGAACTTTGTAAAGCACTTGAAACAGAACCGGATTTTCCTGCAGAAATTAGTGTACATCGCCGACATCACCGAAAACAATTTAGCTATGAAGGAGATGAAGATATTCAATTTACTCCAAAAGAACATTTTCAAATTAATTTTTTCTATGTAATACTAGATACAGCTATTTCATCTCTTACCACCCGTTTTGAAACTTTGTCAAATTTCGAACAATGTTTTGGATTTCTATACAAATTTATTGATATGGAACATGAGGAAATAAAAAAAAGTTGTTTCGATCTCCATAATAAATTTAAAGATGGTGAATCTTGTGATATCAGTGGCGTAGAATTATATCAAGAGTTAATTTCTCTAAAAATTATCATAAAAGACAGAAAGCAGCCCGAAGAACTCATAAAGTTTTTATACAAATACAACTTGGAGACTTCTTTTCCAAATGTCGCCACAAGTGTAAAACTTTTACTGACAGTCCCAGTATCTGTTGCATCTGGAGAGCGAAGTTTTTCAAAATTAAAAATAATCAAAAACCACCTGAGAACTTCAATGACTCAAGAATGTCTCAGTAATATATCAATTATTGCAATTGAAAGTGAAATTGCTGATTCCTTAAATATTGAAGGGGCGATTGAAGAATTTGCCTCTAAAAAATCGCGTAGAGTAAATTTTTGATTGTAATATCATAGATTTATAGATGTGCCAAAACATATTAATGTTTTATATTCAATGGTAATATGTACATGTACATTAGATGTATAAGTATAATAATAAACATTAAAAATGAAAATTTGATTTTTTTCTTTGATTTTGATGTTATCTCAAAGGGCGGCCATGCATACTAGCACGCAGGCGGCCATATACCCAGGCACGGCCCTGGTTGTGGACCTCATATCATAGTATAGATGACAGATTGGTTGGGATCTCGTGTTGAAATTGTCAACAACGGGGATCTCAGTCAGCCCCTCCAAATCATTGATGAAGATTTGAAGACAAAAAATAAAAAAAATCATCTGTAAACATGATAACTCATATATTAATGAAAAATCCTTACTTATCGGTTTTTTCAAAACTTTTCACAAAATAGATTTGACAAAATAGAATCTATCTTGGCAAAAAGAGTGAGTGTTTTGCTTTTAGTTTTGTGACTGAAATGCGTCGGTATATATACCTTATTTTCCGTGTGTGAGTTTGTGTGCATGTGTTAGTGCAGTAAAACAAATCAGAGTTATTTTTAATTCTAGAATTCTCTATTTTCGATTTTTATTGATTTTCTTGGCCGATTTTTCGCAATAATTTTTGTTTTATTTTTCAAAATTTTATTTTGTAATTATTTTTTGCCAAATTTGCCTCCATGATGGATTTGGGCATTTCCAGAACATTCCATTTTAAACTTAATCTTATTCTTAATTTTTAAATCGTTTTTCCTGAAAATTTCCTTAAAACTTTTTATATTTTAATTAAAATTTTTATTTTTATAGATTTTATTAGGTTGTCTGGCAGCCATGATGGATTTCGCCATTTTTTTGGATTGTTCTAGGTTTTATAACTGAAATTTGCTGTACTTTTTTTAAATGAGTTTCTTATGAATATTTTAATTAATTTTTTCTTTGAATTTTCAAATCGCCATTATTCAGATTTGTTTTCGGTTGTTTGTATGTTTTTCTGTTAAATCTGAGTAAGATTTTGTGCAATACTTCTTGTTGGGTTTCATTTTATTTATATTTAGATGTTTTACTTTTTGTGTGTTATTTTCTTTATTATTATTGTTTAATTGGTGTTTCATATGTTTTGGTTTTAATTAACTTAGTGCTGAGTTGCAGGCTATGTACTGACACATTTTAGTCATGAACTTATTTTTTTTGATCAATAAATCAGTTCTAGCCCAACATAACAAAACAAATATCATCATTGTTTACCTAAAAATTTTAAACCTTTTATTTTTCAAAATTTCGAATTAGTTTTCACAATTAACACTCTCAGTGACACAGAAAAAACAGGCCTTTTCAACATGTTATTGTCAGACACATTGTCAGACCTGACAAGTTTATTTTAAAATAAGTCAGACAAATCGACCTGACACAGCGTATGTTAAAAATTGCGTTGTCAGACACAAATCTGAAACAACTGTGGATCTAAGAGAAAGTTTTGTTCGACTATAAGATAGACCTTTTCAATTTTAAAATTTCAAAATTGAAAAGGGCTTTTCATTTGTAATAAATATATTCGCAGCAAAAGGCTTATATTATCATTTAAGTGTTTTAAGTAAGTTTACCAAGTAATCATCACTTTAAACATTTATTGGGATATGGCAAATTTAGAAACTGTCCGAATAATAAATTCTGTTGTGAGATAAATTGTTGTTAAGATATTATAATTTAAAATATATTTTTATATATTGAATTCAAACAAATTTATTTGTCAGTTGTATATAGCCAGTATCTATATTTAGGCATATACATTGCACAACTGTTATTACGATAATCCAGTAAGACCTTCAAAAATAATTTAGTTTTATAATTACTTGTTATGAAAGGGTCAATCTAAATCATGTACTAAAAACCATTTGCAAGTTTTTGGTGATCAATTAGAAACTAATTTTTGACTAAGGACAAAATTTGAAAGATTTTTTGATATTAAAGTTCCAAACGAGATAAATGTATTATCTCATTTAACATTAATAATTTTTGAAAACAAACATACAACTTACATGATTCGCATTTCTGATATCCCATTTATTTGATATAAAACTTTTCAAAAATGTGAACGGTAATAGACTTTTAAAGTCAATAAGGTCAGTTTAAGGTAGAAAAGCAGACTACCAAAGTCCATTTAAAATGTGCACTGGTCGGTATTTGAATTTCACTTATGATAAACAATGTAATTGTGATTTTATAACTCATGGAATCAAAATAAATAATACTGTTAACATCAGCATTAAAAAGTTTTTAACATTCGAAAAACTTCTCATTCAGCTTCAAAAGATATGCAAAGAATTCTGGGAAACTTTCAAAATTATAAAAATGAAAAGCATGGTTAATATCCTGTTTAAATAAATCCTATCATCATAGTGCTGTAACTTTTGGGTGCATTTTCCAGACACTAAAATTTTTTTTTAATTTTATTTCATTCATTTTTATTGATTTTAATTGTTAACTTGAGATTCTTTATATATTTTTATATTTTTTGGTAATCTTTTATTATCAATTTTTAAAATTTTTGTTAATTTTCCCAATTTCGTATTCGGTTTCAATGACACTTCTTTATCATTTTGTTAGTGATACAAACAGGAATTAATTGATCTTATACTTTCACTATTTCGTCACACATTGGAGTATAATATTTTTGATCAATTTTCCACTTGGTTGAAATATAAATTCATCATTTGGAACTCCCATTGTATTCACATAACAAATAACTTCACTCTAAGGTGGAACTCTTAACGTTTGGTTCAAAAACACATCTCCCGTTTCATGAATGGCCTTTCCCGCTTTTCACGTAATTAGATTTCCTGTTTTCAAATCAAGACAGATTCCTTCTAATTGTTCCAGAAAGTCCATTCCTACCAGAAATTTCGCTGGGTTATTCTTCATAACTAGAGCATCGTGAGCAATTTCTTTATTTCCGATATTAAATTTAACTCTGATCTGTCCTATAATATTTAATTTATTTTTCGTCATTGATCGTACAACTTCTTCTTTACTTTTCATCTGTGCTCTCTCATCTAAATACAATTATTTGTCAGATAGAATTGTATTACTTGAACCTGAATCCAATAATGCTTCAACTCTATGTTTCTTTACTTGTATCCATATTATCGGCTGTCTCCCTTTATTTCCAACTGTCATTAACGTACAATTGCCTGGTAGTCTCAGCATGTTTCTTCTTTCAATTTCAGCACTTGATGGTACGATTTGCTCATTCGCTAACTCAATATTTTCAATTAGTCGCTTTTCCTTTAATTTCTCTACTGGATATATTGGTGCTATTGGAAGAAAGGCCTTTGGAATGCATAATCGGCTGAAAGTATCCGTTCCGCTCGCCTCATTAATTTTATTTTTTCTGTTTTTTTAGTAATATATTGGAGGTACTTTTACTTTCTCATCGCCATTATATCCATTTCCACTTTCATTGTTTGAACTTGAATCAATGTCTCTTTCCTCATTATTTAATCTTGATTTGACTTTCCCCATTTCTTTATATTGATGCTTTGTAATTCAGAATCTTGCCAAAAATGGTATAATCAATTTTCATGGCAATCCAGAAATAACATATAATTCATGGGTCGTTAATATTTGAGATATTACTACTTTCATCATAAGCACCATAATATAAATTCCAAGTAATTCCGCACATGCTTGGCCTAAAAACATGAATTTTTCCCTGATCTTTTTCATTGTATTATACGTTGCCCTTTTATAATGATCTGGTGTCAATAAATAATCATAATTTACCTTTCCTTCACCTACTGGTTGTATAGTATCAATCATTTCAATGATTACTCGTTCCTTTTTTGATGAAAATAATAGATTCATTCGAGCTTCCTCAACGTCTTCTAAGAGAATATAGTCCATTTTGCGCTAGTTTATTCAATGGCGTAAAATTGATTAAATATTCAAGTTTTGTTAATTCGAGCTTTTTTGGGGTTTTTACTCCTTTATGATCTGGTAATGATATCCACGACTCTGATGTTACGACTCTGATACACCGGTGCGAGAATTCGGTTACATTTTAAAATTTAGGCTTTACGTCTTCTTCTAACCAAATTCGAGTTATCGGCTCCATGGATCTACCATTAACACTTACCGGTAATTCATTCGTACATTCTTCGTGCTTTATAATTTGTACTGAAATCTCGTTGCATTTATAGCTTTACAGGTCTTCATCAAATATCCTCTCAAAAACACCGTTTTCTGATATTAACATAGGTGCTACTAAATTTGGGTTTTTGACCGCCATTGCCAATCTGTTTCGCAGTATTTCTTTGTTTAATTTACAGTCGTTTAATATTATTTCTCAATAAATATTTTCTATAATGATCTGGCTATATGGAACAAATAATCTATTTCTTTATTAAAATAATTTGTTAATTTAATATCCGTACTATATATTTTATCTTGAGCTTCTTTGACTCTTTTCTTGGATACATAAATTCCTTTATAATTAGTCTCATAAGTTGTCTGACCACATTTATTCACCACTTGCTTCCAAATAAATCTCATACCATCGTTTAATAAAGTTGACATCAAAATGACTGGAGTTATCATTTTCCTCAATGGAGTAATTCTGAGTGTCATATTTTCATATTTTCATAAGTGTCAAGTTTTCCCGCCTTTTTCTCAATTGTTCGCCACCCATCTCATTAAAATTCATTATTTTCAAATGTATTAGGTTACACAAATTTGTTTTTACGTCATACACCAAGACTGATTCTATTTTTTGATAGTTAGTCTTTGTATTATTTCACATCTCACTTCGTAAAAATTTCTGTGTTGTTTTTCTTCCATAGCATTATCAATCGCCATTTCTGTCATATATGTCTCATGTTTTACTTCAGTTTTCATCTGATTTCATCAAAGTTTTCTTAGCTTCATGTCCTGTTTCATTTTTTTACATTTCATCTTTATCCATTATCTCACCTTCCCAATCTGGTAATTCAATTTTAAAACTTTTTTCTACTCCTTTTAATTCCAATTGTTTTACCGCAATTATTTCATTAATAAAACTGCAAATGTTCTTGATCCGTTTAAATCCATCCTCATCTTGCTTTCGTGGTACATAACCACAATCAAATAAATATACGTCATCATCTAACTCAAAACCTTTATACGTTAGCGCAATTATTCCATCATTGCCCATAATTTCTGCAATAATACATATAATACATAGATACTATTAGTAGTAGTAGTAGTAGTAGTAGTAGTAGTAGTAGTAGTAGTAGTAGTAGTAGTAGTAGTAGTAGTAGTAGTAGTAGTAGTAGTAGTAGTAGCTGTCGCTGTCGTAGACGTAGATCATTTATCAATACTAATACTAATTGTTGTGAGGTTTTGATATTATATACTTATGTGTATTCGTGTTTATGTGTATGATATTATATACTTTATTATATGTTTTGGTATTATATATACAAGTGTTTCTATTTTTCGTGTTTAAGTGTGTGTTGAAGAGGTTTTGAAGAACCCAGCCGAGTCTCCTTTAAAAGAACTGTCTCGGGACAGCTGGGGTGATTGTGTGTAATTTAACAAATAGTTTACGATCACAATAATTATTAACAAACAGAAACTATAAAACTTTATTATAAAATCAAATAATCAACCTTGTATGGTTAACTGGAAGTTTTTTGGAAATGTCTGTTTCTTAGCAGGAATATATTCGTTTCCTTTCTTCTTTATTATGTTGATTTTTCGACAGTTATTATAAATACTCGGTGAGCTTCCGGCCCGGGCGCTTTTTTGTGGTTGGTTAATTAAAAACTAACCCTTGATTATTTTTTTTTACTTTAGCTAAGAAAGTGTCTAAGATAGTGTCTAAGATAGTGTATACAAATATTGATTTGGTTCTACTACATTTACTGCACTTGTAAAAGAATTTGTTTCTCTGGTTTTTATTTTCATAATTGATTCCTCACAATTTAAGCATTTTCTGTTAGGTTTTAAGTAACTTTGGTTCATCATCCAATCAATTGCTCCACTTAAAGAATTTGTAACTCTTACTAATTCACGATGATTCATTGTAGGTCTAAAAATATATTTAAAAAATAATCAATAAAAAATATATAAAAAATAATCAAAAAAGCACCCGAGCCGGAAGCTCACCCAGGAATATATTCGTTTACTTTCGTCTTTATTATGTTGAATTTTCGACAGTTAAAATAAATACTCTTTACAGGGATTAACTGATTCTTTACAGGAATATATTCATTTACTTTCTTTTCTTATTGTGTTGAATTTTCCTACTGATAATATAAATGATCTCTTCTGGTTTTGCTAATTTTATTTTCGATTTTTCTTTACTTTTTTGTCAATATTCTGTAGTGATAATTCACTATATAGTTTTTTTTAATAATTTCCCCACGCGTAACACGCGACGACAAAAATAGCGACACGTAATAAAACCTAATAACTAATAAAAAGAATATAATAAAACAATACATTACACTAATCAATACTATGAATGGATCAATATAAACTCCTTCTCTAAATTCTGAGCCTGTGGTTATGCGGTTTTCCTCGATATGGTTGTCCAGACGATGTTCGAGTCGGAAAACCTTCTGTTTTCCTTTCTTATTCTTCATCTGGTCTAGGGTAAAAACCTCCTACTAAGCATTTAGCGGTAAAATCAATAGTTTTACGCAGTTACGAAGAGAAAGAGAATAAATTGCGAGTATCTATAGGATAAGACGCACATTTTTATGCGCATAGAATAATGTTTGTCACTTGTAACGCACTATTACTAACACTTCAAAGTTGGGTTTACAACGCTAAAATTTGAATTTTGAAAAAAATTATATGAATTTGAAAATAATATGATTAAAGATTTATACTAAGAGATATGTTTTTATGGGTTTATTTTTAAGTTTGAGTTATTGCAGAACAGTACAATTTTACTGGTTTTGAATACAGGTATACCAGCCTACAGAAATCTAGTTTCGACTTTTGCATTCTGTATTGCTCTTTCGACTTATCAAAATATAATATGAATGTGTTTTAGTCCAACATAATCATAAAATATATATATATTATCGAAAAGATTAGCGATAATATATATATTTTATATTTTAAAGGTTTTTCTATAAAACCTTTAATTTTTAATTTTAACACAAACTTACATTTTTCAGTATCATGTTTATAGTTTGTTTGTATTATGTAAAAATTTAAATTTTGAAAATTTGTAATTTACTATGTCAAGGTAATTTTTATTTCCACCTATTTAGTAATATAGATATCATTCAGATTAATCATTACACCATTATTGTTAATGTATAGTCCTATTGGATTGATTCTAGTTTTTGTCAGAAGTTTATTATTGATATATGTATTTTTGGCTTCTGTAATTCTGTACACCGTTTCACCAGTTAAAAGGTAGTAATATTTATTGCATATGATCTAATTATTTGTAATTCAGAATTATTTTGAGGTTTATGTGCTCATTGTTAGGATTTATTGTAACAACTGAAGGAATATCACTTTGTTCTCGTGAACAGCCTTTAGTATCAAATTGCATTACACTATTTGACCACATGGCTATGAACTTACTGACAAATTGTGTGACGGTTTGATAAAAGTACAGGTTTGATATAATTAATTATAAACTTTAGCCGCACAAATTTATGTTAAGTTGGGCTTTAACTTGGAGGCATTTGAATTATGAGGAAACTCACTGTAAAAATAGTAATATATAATCAAAATTAGATTATTAATCCATCAAAAATTTAGAAATCAGTGATATATTTCATATTCAACCTGAAGAAACACCAACTGGAACAAATACGAATATTCTATTAAAGTTTAATCCAGGACCATTTAGATTATTTAATAAAGTGCAGCCGGTAAGATATTAAATTTAATCTATCACATTAAAGTTCCTCTATTGTGGATATTTTTTCTATTAAATAATTTCTATCAATTTAGGTGGCAATTTCTGTGACAAAATATTTACCAATCAACTTGGTATGAAAATATTTATTGATTTTATATTAATAGAGAATTTAATAGAGCATTCATCCTATCGATTGGAAATATGAAATTTTCTGGGTTTTATTTAGTCCAATGATTCGTGTACACGTAAAATTTCTTCCGCCTGTGATTCGCTCTACAGATGATGATCAGAGCATTGATGAGTTCGTCGAAACTGTTAGAAGCGAGATTGGGAAAAATCTAAATGCGAAAATAGTGGATACAGATAAAAATAAAATGTGGATAATGGCAGGGGAACATTTCCCGGTAATTGAAGTACCAAATGTAGTAAGTTTAAATGAGAATAATAAATATTATGCATTCATTGGTTATCTCTTTAATCGTTGTTTTGAAATTTAAAAAGTATTTTGTCACTTTGAAATATGTTAAAATACCATATTGATTAAAAAATAATAAAAACAAACATTATTGATAATGAAAATAACTCGA
Source organism: Schmidtea polychroa (assembly GCA_959609185.1). Classification (NCBI taxonomy): domain Eukaryota; kingdom Metazoa; phylum Platyhelminthes; order Tricladida; family Dugesiidae; genus Schmidtea; species Schmidtea polychroa. The sequence continues at coordinate 47,638 of CAUHTR010001934.1, read as the reverse complement.
TCGTAAGACATTCATATAAAAACTAACAATCATACAATCTCATGTTTACAACTTCAAATATAATTCGTTTAGATCAGTGATTCGCAACCTGGGGGCGATCGGCCCCAATTGGGTGGATTTGGTTATTGGGGGAGGGGGCGATGGGTATTCAATGGGGAAGGATTAACATTTTATTATAAAATATTAATCTTGTTCGAACATTTAATATAAAAATATAAGTATTATTATTATTATTACGTCACGCCAAAAATTACCATTTTTGATCCACCCACCGGCCCTGTCACTTTTGATCACATTTCTGTTGAGTCCCGGCGCCGCTATTAGTTGGTTAGCAACAGAGGTCGTAATTATTGATTTTCACAATTATTGATTGTCACGATTATTGATTTTTAAAATTTTTATTTTTATCGATTTAAAAGTAAATTCGTTAATTTTAATTCCAACCAATCTTTGATCGCAATACCTGTATGAAATCCATCATTTGGACAATCGATCGATCACTCGAAAAAAATCCATATAATTCTTACTGAAAATAAATAAATCAATAATCGCGACTTGGCTTATTAGTAGTAGGTAAATGCGAGTCCTCGGTGCCACTATTAGTTTGCTAGCAACAGAGGTCGTAATTATTGATTTTCACAATTATTGATTGTCACGATTATTGATTTTTAAAATTTTTATTTTTATCGATTTAAAAGTAAATTCGTTAATTTTAATTCCAACCAATCTTTGATCGCAATACCTGTATGAAATCCATCATTTGGACAATTGATCGATCACTCGGAAAAAATCCATATGATTTTCCAATTATCCTCTAATTCTTATTGAAATTAAATAAATCAATAATCGCGACTTGGTCTATTACTAGTAGGTAAATTTGAGTCCCCGGTGCCGCTATTAGTTTGTTAGCAACAGAGGTCGTAATTATTGATTGTCGCGATTATTGATTTTTAAAATTTTTATTTTTATCGATTTTAAAGTAAATTCGTTAATTTTAATTTCAGCCAATCTTTGATGAAATGATTTAAATAATATATTTCCAGTCTAATCAGAATAATGTTATCGAGAAATACGATAAAGCAATAGAAGAAAAGCATGCACACCAAAGTTTTCCACCAGACGAATTGAATAATTCAAATAAGGATCCACGCGTTGAACAGGTTTTAGCAGTTTTGCCGAATGCTAACCCAAACCAAGTTAGGACTCTAATTGGTTAGTTTTAATTATATAAATTATTTTTCAATATTTAAACTACGTAACACTTGAAAAACATTATAAAATAACATTATTATATTAAAATCATGTAATCCCTAAGTTTTAGATAATTGGAATTATTTCCCGTTAGGTTATTTAAATTTTTAAACATTGTCAACCTATAGGAACATAAGATCAATATTTAAAATATATATTCATAAGAAAATCGGGTAAGTGTGAACAATTGCGATGCTTCGATAAATTCACATGAAAATCCAACAGGTTTGTGCAGTATTGATTTTTCAATTTTTATTTAATGATTGAATTCAGAATTTATACAATCCTGGATCTGTCGAAGTCAATTAATCGTAGACAATTGATTTTGTCATTGAGGACAATTTGGCGGATAAAGCTCCAATCAGGGCTTGTCTGATGTTCGTTTGAGGATTTGTAATGCGATCTGATATTTTCGTTATGGCGCCTTTTGCAATAAACATATACAACGTGATATAATTTACTTAACTTAATAATGCATTTGTAATGTCGTAGGTATTACACTACCTTTGTATAAATTTCTACAGCATCCATTTTCTTTATACACCAAAGGCCAATTGAAGATAGCTAAATGGACATTAATTTAAAGATTAATAATATAAATAGAACCTACCCATAATAATCGTGTGTGTGTGTCTCATAGCCAATTGACATTATAGAATGGCTTACACTATAGGCGGCAAGAAAAGTCACTATTGTAAGAAAAATAAATACTTGCACACAAGCACGGTTAACAAAATATACACAAATGGACAATAAAATCCAAATTTTTAATTTAATGCATTTGAGGATATTTATATCTGTTGCTAACCCAATTTTTAAACTAACCTAGATTGTAATTAGTAAAATAGGGCTAAATTTTCTCAGCTCATGAATTTAACAGAATGTGTAAATCATTTAATTACATAGAACATTAAAAAATACCGTTAATATATTACGTATTTGAGTTTTAAAACACAATTTAATGTATTAAATAATCACCGATTGAAAGAAATTCTTAAATATTACATAATATCCAAAAAATTTAATGACTCACCTAAAAATTAATCTTTTGAAAATCTTAAAATTCGATGACGTAATTAATGATTTAATAGTTTTAATATATTACATAATCGACGAAAACAAAATTTTAAATATTACATGATACTTAATTAAAGCAATATTAAAATTTTTGTATGGGGGTTAAATTATTATTTATATAATTGAGCCTAAATATCTTTAAATTATATGTAGATTCAAAAATGGTATACGAAAATGAAATTTCAAAAATTTGATTACATCATAGTCTTATTAAATAAATAATTTTATTCCAGACAAAAATTAAAATTGATGACATAATACACGATTAAAATTTTATGTAATTAATGATTAAAACAAAACTTAAAATTGATACGTCTTTCACAAAATATTTCGATAGCATCACTATCAAAATTAATAGAACAAACTAATAAATCTATAAGTTTTAAATTATCAATACTAATTTTAAATAATTATCTTAAAAAAACTTGAAATATTAAAAGATTGACGATTAAAGCAAATTTTAAAATATTACACAATCTCAGATTAAAACAAAAATTCAATAAAACTTTTATGGAACACCTCACAATATTCGCCTAAAACATATATTTAATTGATGACGTAATAATAAATTCATTAAATTATTAAAATTATTACATAATCAGCGATTAAACAAAATTATAACTATTACGCAATATCCGATTGAAACTATTATTAGTCACCTTAAAAGGTAACCAAATTATTCAGTCAAAAAAAATTGTGAGAGTCGAGGATTCCTGTTAGACTAGAATCCATACATCTATCTATATAAAATTGATGACGTAATGACAGATTTAATCATTTTTTTTTCAATATTAGGTAATTGACGAAAAAAATAAAAATCAGAATATTAAGAAATCGACAATTAAAGCAAATTGTAAAATAACAAACATTCATTGGTTAAAACATTACATAATCTCCGACTAAATAAAATCTGAACTATTACATAACACCATATTAAAACTTTTATGGGTTACCTCCGATATTCGCCCAAAAATGTGAGAGTTGAGGATTCCTATTGGTTTAGCATCCACACATCTATCTATATAAAATTGATGACATAATGACAGATTTAATCATTTTTAAATATTACGTAATTGACTATTAAAGCAAATTGTAAAACATTACACATTCATTGATTAAAACAATCGAAAAAACATTACATAATCTCCAACTAAATAAAATGTTAACTATTACACAATACCCGAATAAAACATTTATGGGTCACCTATAAAGGTACCTCCAATATTCCACCAAAAATATTGAGAGTTGAGGATTCCAGTTGGGCCTTGTAAAACATTACACATTCATTGATTAAAACAATCGAAAAAACATTACATAATCTCCAACTAAATAAAATGTTAACTATTACACAATACCCGAATAAAACATTTATGGGTCACCTATAAAGGTACCTCCAATATTCCACCAAAAATATTGAGAGTTGAGGATTCCAGTTGGGCCTTGTAAAACATTACACATTCATACGATCGAAAAAACAGTACTTAATATCATACTAAATAAATTTTTAGCTATTATGTAATGTATTACAACTTTTATAGGTTACCTAAAAAGATTAGTTCCCATTATTCGCCCAAAATTATTGTGAGAGTCGAATTCCTGTTGGACTGGAATCCATACATATTGTTAGGTTTTTTGTATAAGTCGGTATTACTGTCTGACTCCTTTGTGTTCTTTTCAAATTAAATAACCGATCCAACACAAAATCATTGATTTTATTTTATTATAGTTGAACTTGTCTCATTATTTAGCATACGCCCATACCAGTTTCCCCCCGAAATATTCATTTTTGTGCCTCTCCTATTGAACCCCAACATACATATATTACATAATTGATGATTAAAACACAAATTAAAATATAAAGCAGTCGACGATTAAAGAAAATTTTAAAATATTACAAAATCATAGATTAAAACAATCGTAAAAATATTACGCCGAGCATTCCTGTAAGTCGTCGTCGTCGTCGTCTTCTATCTTCAACCTTTATGGCTTAAATGATGACGTAATAAATTGAATTTAACCTAGAAAATTTGGATGATGTTGATTCTGTGATTGCATATCTGCTTGAGCAAACGGACATAACCAATGTCAGCACTACATTATCAAATTCAAAACTACTGATACACATTGCCCCGAGTTGTCATAAATTAGCAGCTTCCAAATTTAGCCGACAACCAGAAGAAAGACACAAATCATTCACAGAGAGAAAATCGTTATTCTTGGAAAACGCCCGTCAAAGATATTTGGAAACTCATAAGATTTGATATATGCTGACAAAGTATTGCGTAACCTGCCCTATTTATGATATTTTTATTCATTTATGATTTTTGCTTGATTGATGCTGCTGCTAATGATGCTAATGATGCTAATGCTAATGATGTTGTTTATGGTTATTTTTGTAATGGGCAATTATTTTTCGTTATCGGTCTCAATTGTGAATTATTGGGTGGTCATTAATAAATGATTTTTAGTATTTTTTTCTCTTTTTTACTTGTCCATTCTTGCTTGTATGTGTGTTAAACAAAAGTAAATTTTGATTGGCTGATGATAATTTTGAAAATAATGATGGAAAATTAATTGAGTGAGTGATTTCATTATTGTAAATGTGTTCATTATTTCATGTTCCAATGAAAAATAAATAGCATCATTTGTAATAAATTGGATGGTTTCGATTTTTAAATAGAGAAAAAAATTTTTCTAGAAAAATGTAATAATCGATTATGGAAATTTGTGGGGAAATATTTTCTTGTTCACTCGTTTGCAATGAATTAACGCATCTATAATGTCAAAAATAATTCAAAATTTTACCGAAAAGACAGACAAACTACGAAAATAGATAACGCGAGCATAGTTGTGCTTTCTTGGATTTGAAAGGACAACTAAAAATATACATTGTTTTTGATAATATTTAATTTATTTTCTACGTCACATCGAAATATAAATGGAACTTTATCCAGAATCTTCTAGTTTTTAGTTTACTCTTCCAAGAACTCCTCCGTTGACTATAGTGATGTTTGTTAATTTATTCCAACTCAAAACGCCTGAATAAAGAGCTTGGTCCAGGTGATGAAATAAATCCTCTCTCGCTATATTCCTTTGATATTGCACATTTTTAATAGGTCCTTATAAACTGAAAGGTTTTCGTTAATTCCTCGTTAAATATAGAGTAAAAAAGTCCGTACTTTTGTCCATCTTAAGAGAGAAGTATGTAAAAGACTGCACTTTATACATAAGTTGTTCGCACAAGCTATCGCCCGAGTCTTCCGTACGTAGAAGAAAGACTAACGTTTTTAAACTTTTTATTTGTTTAGGGTATACATTCTCCGTTACTGTTAGTAAATGGACCACCATCTATTATCTATTCTACTTTGTAGCTGGCACGAACAGCTGATTCGCTTTTGTCTATCACAATTTTAAAGGTGTATTGCTGAATTTTTTGAGTGACAATTCCACTCAGACACCCAAATTTAGTTTTGTGCTCACTATTATAATGTCGTTTCAAGTTATACTCCTTTATTACCGAAATACTCTTTTAAAGATTAAACACGGTAGTTTTTTACATTCGATAAAAAATATAAATTTGTCCATGCTTCATTAAAAACCTGTCTTTCATCAACTATCTTTCTTTTTTTAGAAGGCATCTTAAGTGTACAAATCTTCAACAAATTTAGAAATAAAATATCAATTTATTCTAATACCTCTTATAACCGAAAGGTAAATCGATAATTAGTAAATCTATAAAACTGGTAAAATCTATAGTAAAACAGCTAAAGTAGACCTAGAATTACATAATTAAACAATTATTATCATTTTTATTTACGAGCTATTGAGAACAAAAAGTAATACACTCGTTTGCAATGAAAAAACACATTTATAATATAAAAAAATTAATATGTGTATATTATATAGACACAAACTTATCTGTGTGTTGATTTTTAGCGTTGCGATGAATAGACGCATTTTAACTTTTTGCGTTCCTATGTCGAGTCTGACTAGACATGGACTTTTTCGACTTTTTTTCGAAGACATTATTTCGAAAGATTTATCTTAAATTTTTAACAATTACTTGAAATCCATATCTAAAATTAAATTAACTATTTCATCACAAATAGTGACGCATCTATAATTGATTGTACACGCCAACCTATATTATAGATGCATTTGTTCATTGCAAACGGGTGTATAGACATTTATTCAACCAAACGAAGTCTAACATTGGTGACTCATCTCTCTATGGTTTAGGTTGACTACCAGTTATTACGCGCTTCAATTAGTTAAGCAAATCAAATAGTTCTGTGTAATGAGTAATTTTTTAGTCTGCAGAGTTGATTATGATTTTTCATACGCCATACTTACAAATTCAGATTTTCAGAGACCAAGCTAATAAGCGAATGATGTGATTTTCAGATCTGATTTACTTGTGCTGTTTATATTTTAATAACAATAAAAGTAATTAAATAAGACTTAAACATTAATTACATACAACGAAAAATATTTATACACAAATATCCAAGTCCAACACCAGCAGCTATTTTCATAAATTTTTTATATTTTCGAATATTTTCCAACGATTTCCTTGTTTCTGTGACATTTTGAATCAAAAATTCCCAGCCACCATTTTCTTTCACCCACGGGGAAACATTTTATTCTATTATCCAAATAATAATAATTAAAAAATAAAATTAATAAAAAGTTATTGGAGGCTTGATTGGCGAATGATTTCGTTCTGTTGACATTTTATGCATTAGTTGCACAAAATCTTTACGTCTTTGTGCATGAATGGCCAAACATAACGTGCATGAATAAGGTGGTAAGTATTATTAATTCCAAAGTGCTGAAAATTATGGATGGAATCAAATGCCTTAATCGTTAGCTCGTGAGGAGGGTAATATGGTTATATCGTTATAAATCTCGTCTTGAGTTTAGCGTTTTCTTTTATGTAATTCAGATCGTACCGGGATAATTTGCGGTTGGGTATGTATAATTGTGAGAAGATGGAGTTTAGGGATATCTTGAAAAAAGTCGACGATGAAGTTTTGTTTCCTAAAAATGTGTTCTAATCTGAAAGAGAATTCGTAAAGTCAGGTTATTTGTCATTGTTGTCATGGAGAAAGGTTTTTAAGAGTTATAAGATGAATCAAAGGATTGTGATCTGTAAAGATCCTAAATTCTCGTTATACAAAGTCGTGGATGGCTAGTAATTCTCTATTTAAATTTGTTTGAAAATAATTTAAGTTGTTTCAATTTGTTTCCGTTGACTTGGTGTAGGATCGCACCAATAGCGTTTTCTGATGCATCGGTGATGAGTTGAAAGTGTAGATGTGGGTTTTGAAATCTGAGTGTTACTAACTCCGATAGTATAGATTTTAAGTTTTCAATAGTTTTTATGGTATCACTTGACCACTTAATTAAGGATGTTTTAGGATCTGAAGATAGAGTTCGAAGGTGAAAGCAATGATGAAACGTTTTTTATGAATCGATCATAGAAATTGACCACACATAAGAACCTTCGCAGATTTGTGATAGTCCGAGTTATTTGTTTGATAGATTTTTACATCTTTTTTTATGATGTCATTTTTCAAATTCAAAATATTTTTGGATTGGTGAACAAACAAACAAAATGAATTTAACAGATATATAAAAGGAAACCTTAATTCCGTTCTGACATCACTGTAACATCACTGATCATGGAATAAATTTTATTATGAATATAATTTATTTGAATTGAATATATTATGATTGACATTGGAAACGAACTTCTCGCTGGAATTGTAGTCAAAATTGTTCGGATTCTTCTAAGATCGATTTTGACATTCATCGGAATGGAATAATTTTTTATTTTTTTATAAATAATAATAATATTTAAACAAATTTTATTTTTAAGTGGCGTAGCTAGACATTTTGAACCCTTGTGCAAGAATCAATTTTGGGGCCCACCTACAAATCTTTTCTTATTAAATAAAATATACAAAAAAAACTTATGCGTATTTGATTTGATTTTTTTGAAAAGTTAAATAGTTTTTTTTTGCCTTTGATTCTGCGAATGTATTTGTTAAGTCTTTAAGGTTCATTTTTGAAGCCTCTATGTATTCGATAGACAGTAATATCATTTGATGCCATCTACTTTGTCCGATTGAATTCCTCTGGTAGTTTTTTATTTTTTATTTGTTAAACGTCCTTTCCACACTCACAACTACTTCAGTATGATAAAAAATAAAAGAAATGCCAAATATAAATCAAATAAGTCACTTTCCACAATATTATATTTTGTTGTTAGAACATCTGCAAATTCTTTATTTGTATTAATTGCTTGTATTAACTGAATTGACAAGTAATTGGAAAATACATCTTAATATTTTTTGACATATTATTGCAAGCTTTCTTCATTTCCCGTTCAGACATAGATAAAATATTTCTAGATTGAAGAAATGCAAAATTTTGGTTTATTGTATTCATACATAGGAAGCGTTTTTCAATTTGGACAATTATTTTGTCTAAGGTATAATAAAACACATTTACTCTAAATCTTTCCTCTAAATTACTGAAACGATAGTCTGAATATAATTCGTCAAAATGACGCTTCACTAAGCGTTGACCTTTGACTGATAAAATCTATATGAATTTTCCAATATTTTCCTAACTCTTCACTTTCCTTTTCGAATTCTTTGAAAGAATTTCTAATTTTTTTAGTTTACGTGTTAAAGTTTCTAATAGAGAGTTTCTAATAGTTATTACCCTAATATAGAAGTATATAGGGCTGGATGTGCCATTAGGCCAACAAAGGCCATTGCTTCAGGGCACCAATCACAATGGAACGCTTTCATGTGATGTACTGTTTTTCTTGAAGCCAAAAATTTTAAAAGAAAACTCATTTTAAAGCCCCTGTAACATTTTTTTAGAAAAATTACAGTTATTTCCTAATTAACTACCGATTCAATAGAGATAGAGTTTTTTATATTGTAACATATATTTAAGCAAAACTATTGATACTAACAAAGTACCAGTAATCTTTTTGTTACAGTTTTTCTCCTATTTTAAAATATTAGAAGGGATTATTGGAAAAAGTATTGACCAAATTCTGGATCAATAATATAAAATATTAAAATATTCTGTAAACTCCGTCGTCCTTTGTCTCACCTAGATCGTGTTGTTGGTGCAAATTAGGACCAGTATTGATTTCTTAGTAGTATCTCTTTAGGACGGTTTGAAATAACTGATATTCTCTACTTTAGTAAGCAAAGGAAAACATATTGTCTTATATATTTTGTTAATTATACACGCATTCAATATTTTTGAGTCAAACTAAATTGTATTAGTCGTATCCTACTATACGAACTTGACAATAGTAATAAGTGTGACAAACACAATATTGAACAAAAAATGCGAAAATAAATTTATAATAAAATTATTTATTAATTTGCTCGCAAGGATATTGGTCACAATATAAGTTGAATTATTAACCAATAGTTTAACTATTAGTTAAATCCCCCATAGGGGGACAAAATATCTTGTCGGATTAACTTGGACTATTTATAATAAAAATATTTTATGAAATTTACATTATTATTCATGTTTTTTGTATATTTTAATTGTTAAATTAATAAATATTTTTATTATCTACAATAAAAATTTGATATCATTAAAAGAAATTCTATATAGGACATGGAAGAGAATAGACAAAAAATTCAAGATATAAAGAGCGCTCAAACAAAGAATGCAAAGAAATTCGCCTATTCGAAAATCCTCTTCAAATAAAATTTGCTGAACAAGCTTTCAATTATTACTCACTGAGCATACCAATGATAAATTCTTATTCAGCCAAATAACTGAAGCTCAACACAGAATAACTTTTATTTAATCTTTGTCACAATTACACTTTGTCAGGATTCGCACCTGTCTCTTTTCGACCAAATGGCTGCTTGTTCACTTCCGGACTCTCTTTTTATACTGTTCATGAGAGGCCAATTATCTATAAAATAGCGCTAAATGATCTTCCCGGGAATCCTAAATCAATATTTTAGAGTTTCCTATTTGCTTAGCCCTGATTAGGGCTCAAAATATTTCTCCTTTTATCTCACTGCACTCGGGTTTTCCATTACCGAATAATTAATGTTTTTTTCGCATTAAACACCCTATTAACACCTTATTAACGTTTCATTATAATTTCTGAACTCGTCTATCAATTTGGCGTTCAATATTGATTTTTAGTAGATTTTGCACTTTTATTGATTTTACCCATTTTTGTTATGCTTTCCTTTTATATGTAAATTTTTAGTTTTTGCACTAACCCTAACAAAATTCAATGATACAATAGCAATTCCAAAAGGAAATCAAACGAAATAGAGGATCATTCTAAATTTTTATCTTTAGCCATGTAAAATTCCAAATTTGAATAAATTTACAGTTTCTATATTTTCAAAAGTACAGCACGAAATTCACAATAAATTAAAACATTTTCTATCTAAATAACCGAGGTGCACATACATGCTTTAATGATATCATCATAGCCGCCATGTCCAGTCACCATCAGTATATGCACCGCCATTGTCACCATCATCATTATCTTCATCAACAAGAACAATAACAATAACTATTGTATATTATCATTGTTATCTCAATCATCCCAACTTGAAAGATTGTACTGATTATATATTATCCAGATACATACAGAGCGCAATCACGTCAAGGGTTTTAATATGAACAACAACAATACTGAAAATCAATACCGGTATAAAATAACAAAATGATTTAACACTTCAAAAATAAGCTCAGATCAAATTACTATAATCAAAATCAGAAGGCTGATAATCCCGACTGGATATCAGTGAATTCTCTGAACGAGTCAGCAAATCTTTTTTATTTGTGTCTTTCTTCTTCAGTAATTTCTCTAACTGAAGCGACCGGGTTTTCATTTTTTGCAATTCATTTGACAACACTTCGTTTGAATTTTTCAGTTTCTTTATTTCATCGAGCAACTTATTGCGTTCTATTTGAAATATATTCCCTATTATTGATTTGAAAGTATTCTGAAAGTCAAAATTTTAGTTCAGTTTAAAATAACCAAAGCTGAATGATTTTTATAAATTGAAAATTCCGAAATATATCGCAAAAGTTGTCAATAGATGATCAAAAATAAAAACTCGGCATTTGATAACATTATTAAATACTGTACTGCCTCCACTTGTTTAAATAATCAGAATAGAAAATAGGTACGTTTGAAATAAAGAGAAACAAGGTTATAAAGAAGATAAAATTTGTAGTAACAATTCAGAAGAAACTTTTCATTCAGCACGGGTATTGCACCATACTCATTATCACCTTCATATGGGATTCAGATATCGACATCGCAATTTTATAATTAATAAATTTAAAATAAAATTAAAATAAAATTAAATTAAATTAAAATTAAAATTAAAATTAAATTAAAATTAAATTAAAATTAAAATTAAAATTAAAATTAAATTAAAATTAAATTAAAATTAAATTAAAATTAAATTAAAATTAAATTAAAATTAAATTAAAATTAAATTAAAATTAAATTAAAATTAAATTAAAATTAAATTAAAATAAAATTAAATTAAAATTAAATTAAAATTAAATTAAAATTAAATTAAAATTAAAATTAAATTAAAATTAAATTACTGTGCTTTTATTGATTTCTTCAATCAGATCAGCAGGAAGGTCTGTTAACTGACTGGATTCATCAATGTCGGAAAGAAAGGCATTGTGATCATAGCATTTGTTTGTAATCATTGTGGTGGAAATCGATGGCAAGGATTGATGATAGACTGGATAGTACAAAGGAGACATGTGATCAACAGGATACAGTGGCTGTTGGTGAGAAAATATTTGACCCTCCATATTTGAATTACCAGTTAAAACTGTGCCAGCCACATAGGTTGGTGATGATAATTTGAATGCCAATTGATCAGACGTTAACGGACTAGACTGCCATAAATCTAGCATTGGACTGTTATCACTACCAATTATGTGCTGACCATATATACTGTTATTATCTGATTCAGAAGCCCTGAGAATTTTGACTATTTTATTCACGAATTTTAATGTTTTTTGAAAATAATTTATTTGAAAAAATAAATTAATTTTATAGGAATTGTTTTTCAGATAAAGACTATTTCGATAAAGGATTTTATTATAATTATTATAATAAAGGTTTAAAATGTTTATAAAGTTCTAATTCAAAATATTATTAGAATTTATATAATTTTAAAAATATTTTACAACAATGTCATTTTAAAAGTAATTATTATTACGGTTAACTTTTTAAATCTCAATATCACAAAAAATGATGTAAACTGAATGTTAATTCTATGACTGACAAATTAATGAAAAAATTAATAAAAAGAAGCACTCAGAAACAATGACGAATTATTAGACTTTTTTACTGCGGTAAAATTATATTATTGGATAATCAGAAATTTCATACATACGACACACGAAATCGTTACTCACAGGAAACGAGTTATCACCACCTATTTGGAATTTTCGCTTTTTTTAAATTTACTGTTTATATATTTCCAACAAAACAGAATGTAAGCATTTACTGGTAGCATAATCTTTGTCCAAATAATTATAATCAGAATAATTTTAAATTTATTCATTGTTTCAATAAACTGAAATCCAGCTACGATTAATTTCTTTTTGTTTGTTGAAACACAAAAACAAATAAGAGATATTCTAATTGTTAATTGATGGTATCCACATATTAGAGCAAGAGAACCACGTCTGCTCTTGCAGATCAACTTGAACCAGAAGTTTTTTACATGTTGTGTAATCTTGAATATTTTTCCGTACCATTAAAAGGGGGTGCAAAAATTGTATACGAATAAAAAGTATCAAAAAGAGTTTGCACTAAGGTTTATTGAGCGTGTCGAACCAGAAATATAGACAGCTCTCAGATAGCTCTTTAATACGACTTTGCATTTCCGAACCAAATCGGCAAAAGTAAAAGCTACACTATGAAATAAAATATATTTTTTTCAGTTCTTATCTAATAAGTCTTCAAAAACATTATTAGGTCCTGTGGTAGTCTTCCATGGGTTTGCACCAAATGCACCAAATGGAGTTTTTCAAGAATTAAGATTTTTTAAATATTATTTGTTTTTTTGTATGATATATTTTAAAATTTAAAATAAAGAATCTGTCAGCTTATTTCAATTTCGATGTTTAATTTTTTGAGACTTACTATCTTATTAATTTCTGAATCTTTCAAAAATCGAGTTTTATAAATGTTGTATAAATCTACATGGAAAATGGGAAGATGGTTAATTATCAGTTCATGTCTCGCGTCTGTGTGCGTTTTTTGGCTTTGACATTTGGATTGATTTGTGTGCACTTTTTGGCTTTGACATTTATTTGGATTGATTTGTGTGCGCACACAAATTTGTCACAATTGCGGACAATTGTCGAGTTTAACCACTTGCCGGGCGCACGTGAGCGCAAACTCATATAGAAAAAATATTGTCCTTTGAATAAGAAATCTGATCCCGGGCGTGGACTACCATATGAGCGATATTTCGAACAACATTATTTTACGATATTTATGTTCTAAACTGCCATTTCTTAGGTCATTTTTTTTTATAAACACATGTGAATTTTCGGCTATACACACACGAATTCCAGGTTCGTATTTTTTTCATATTTTCTTAAATATCAGTTGTCCAATAACCATGCGCGCGACTGCATCGTTTTTGAATTGTTTCACTTCGTTCTTCGGACATTTCGTGTTTTCAAACTGTTTTTTGTTTGTGTATGTGTGTGTGTGCACTTTGAACTATTTCATTTTTAACTGTTAAAAATATTTTTTATTGATTTATAAAATGGGTTCATCGAGCGGGTTCATTATTTATAGCCTCACAGTTGACTAATTTTATGATATGACTCTTATTTAATATCCTAAGAGATGATATATACACAGTGGCTCTTATTTTTTTATATAATAACAATAATTAATAATTAGTGAATACAAACTCGGAAAATTAAAAAAAATATATTTACGTTATACTTTGATTATATACTATTAATTAATGATTTAAAAAAAAATAGTTTTTTTTTGACCGAAAACATGAAAAAAAAATCGCCCGGCAAGTGGTTAATAATCGAATTTGTTGGAGATGTTTCTGGAAGTGTTTTTGAAAATAAATTTTTGTAAATTTCTTTAATGGCTACGTTTAATACAGATAATTACTATTATCATAAATGCAGCAGGGACGTTCACATATATCAGGATGGTAAATGTGTGACGTGCAATGATGGATTTATTGAAAGAATTGAATCTGATAACTCAATGGAAAGTGATGATGATACCTTGAATGTTTTTCATATTATTCGTCATATTCCTGGTGGAAGTACTACAAACGAAACTGATGGTTCCTTTTTTATTACTCCAAGAGATCCTGATAACAAAAATAGTGTTTTTGGCCAACTAATATCAAATTTATTTGGTGAATTGTTACCTCTAGATTTTAGATCAGATTCGTCAGATTACATATTTTCAGATCAAAGTTTCGACAATTTTGTAACGAGATTTATGAATCAATTTAAACAGAGTGGTCCTCCACCAGTAAATGAGGCATATATTGAGAAATTACAAGTCAAGAAAATCACCGAAGCTAATGATACAGGTTCCATTTGTCTGTCAGATTATGAGGTGGCCAATGAAGTGTACGAGTTGCCCTGTCAACATAGATACCCTGTTCAGTGTCTGAAAACAAGCAGATAATTTAGATCTAGATGCTTTATACAGCGTATTACGTACACTCGCACTTACGTACATCTCATTTTTGTCCCCATTTGCCCATTATACGTACAATGATTCACACTTACGTACAAGTAAAGATGTCAATTATCCGGACTTTCTGGTATCCGGATATCAAATAGCTTAAACATGAAATATCCGGATATCCGGATACTATTCGGATATTTGCCAATTCTGAAATTTAGAAAAAAAAATCAAAATATTTTAGTTTTTAAGTTCATTTTATTTAATTCAAGAAAAAGAAAGTATATAATAATATAGTTTTATTATTTTTAATCATTATTAATTTATTATTCATTATTGAAATAATATTTCAAGAATACCAAAGCGTTCAACAATGGAAACTGAAGTCTACTTCTTAATTTTGTTGAAAATGTACCAGCCACCGAGAAAACTCTCTCACTGCTAGTGGAGGTTGGTTGAATCGTATTAAGAGCATTCAAAAGTTTTTCGAAGTTGTGAGTTAGTTTTCCATTGCCTTCAAGAAGTTTAAATTCTTTTTGTAAAGAGTCAAAATTATTTTTTGAAATTTTGTTGGATTTTCACTGCTCATGGAAGCTATAGATTTTTTCAATTCCATAACCAATGTAATCGGTTCGCAAATTTCATCCTCAGATCCGGACGAAGACACATGATTTTCATCTTCTGGAATTGCATACAATCGACTCATTGTATCTTTTGCATAGGCATAGATTGCTGGTTTCGAAGCATATGTAATATCATCAAAATTATCATCTCGGGAGATTGATGAATTTTGTAGAAATTTCATCAAAGATACTACTTCTTTATTTCTTCGTTTTAAAATTTCTGTTTTTAATGACGTCAACATTTCATTGCTCAAATCTGAATCAATATCGTTTAATTTTTTAAACATAAATTTAAAAACACCTTCGCTAGATAAAAGTGTTGCTTGTTCGTTACTCAACTCTTTTACACCTAATTCAAGTGGTTTTAAGATATTTAACATATTTTCTAGGATTACGAAATTTTGTTCATTGTAATATTCTTTTTCCGTTCCTAATAAGTCAATCAATGATTGTTTAATACATTTTTTTAACTTTAGGAGTCGCTCAATCATAGGGACCAATAAGTTCCACCTGGTTTTGCAATCCAACAGTAAATGTAATTCTTTTTTTTCTTGTTCCATAACATATTTTTGAAGAACATTTTTTCGAACAGCAGAAAATTTAAAAAATTTTATAAGCCTCCGTGATTCAGATATAACAACATTAATGTCAGGTCTCATAAGTATATTATTAACACCAGTATTATCAAATCCTAAATTGATATTTTCGTGTTCAATATCACTATTTTCATAATCATAATCAGAATCGTTTTCAGACTGCTCATCAAATTTGCTATTATTTTAATCATCAGATGTCGTAACCGTTCCTGTTTTTATATAAAAAACACCAATCACGGCCAAATGAATGGCGTGATTGTAGCACAATTGACTGATTGCAGAAATTCATACATACCTTTAATTTGATTTAAATTCGTTTTTCAGCACAGAAATACCACCAAAACAAAGTGCACTGCACAACTAACTCTGATTTGATTTAAATACGAGTAAAACAAAAATCTCTAAATGTAATGTTAGTGCACAGCCAACTCTGATTATACAGGGTTTTTCACCGTATTTTAACATTGTGTCATCGTATTTTGACATTGTGTCAACCAATTTTGACATTGTGTCACCGTATTTTGACATTGTGTCAATCAATTTTGACATTGTGTCACCGTATTTTGACATTGTGTCAATCAATTTTGACATTGTGTCACCGTATTTTGACAAATGAAAAATTTTTTAATACACCCTTAATGGTCAATCAACATATCAATAATAATGATCGGAAAAGGATTTTGGATTGTGAAAATACCAATATAATGTTTTTTTTTGATTTAATTGTTGTAAATGACTTTTTTAACTATAAGAAATAAAATATTTTATATAAATAATTCATCTACAAATATTTATAATAGTTTTTTTACTTATCAAAATACGGTGACACAATGTCAAAATTGGTTGACACATTGTCAAAATACGATGAAAAACCCTGTAAAATTCAAATTTTTGAAACGATAAAAATTTACTTTTTCGAAAATAAAATATCCGGATAATTGATTCAAAATATCCGGATTTCGAATTATCCGTAATTCAGAAAATATCCGGATAGTTCAAACCGATTATTATCCGGATTGCCAACCCTACGTACAAGTACTTTTTTACTTACATTTTTTCTGGTTTTGCAATTTATGGAAAAAAAATTATGTACTAGGATAATAAATTATGAATGTACACTTGTAACAACGTGTTTTTGTATGTGTGTACATTATTTCTATGAAACCTAAATTTTGTTATGAGTGAATGCATGTAGAAACAACTCAAAACAAAATATGTAAAGTGGAATAAGAACAAAAACGAAACTTTTGTAGAAATAAATCAATATAAAAACCTTTGTAAAATATAAATACATAATATTCATAATTAATTCGACTTTAGAAGAATAAAGAATAATTTTTTCTATTTCGATTTATGTATAGTTTTTTTCTTGGAACAATAATTCTATGAAATATTAACTTGCACAGTAAGTAGAAATACGTTTATTTTTTTTAAATTCTTAAAATAATTTTATTCTCTAAGAAATGGCAGATAAAAAATTAAAAAAAACTCGAAATGTTCTTTCGCTGAAAGCCAAAGTTAAGATAATTAGAATGTGCGATGACGGAACTCCTCAAGCTGAAGTAGCCCGCCAACTAGATTTGAAACGTTCTACTGTAAACACTGTAGTCAAGAACAAAGATAAAATTCTTTTTGCAGTGTAAAATGCTACACCAATAAATAGTACCATCATAAGAAAAGAACACGGTCTTGTTGCAGATATGGAGAAATTACTAGTCATCTGGATAGAAAATCAAACAAAACAACACGTACCCTTAAGTCAGGCTATTATTCAAAGTAAAGCGCAAAGCTTGTTTAATAACTTAAAAGTTAAAAAAGACGCAAACGAGACTAAATTTTGTGCTAGTCGTGGATGGTTTCATCGTTTCAGAAACAGATACAACTTACATAACATTAAAATCACCGGTGAAGCAGCAGCTGCAGATGTTAAGGCTGCAAAAATATATCCAGAAAAACTTGCAAAAATTGTGAAAGAAAGAGGATATACAAAAGACCAAATTTTTAATGTCGATGAGACAGGTCTTTTTTGGAAGAAGATGCCAGCTTGAACGTTTATTTCTAAAGAAGAAAAGACTATGCCAGGATATAAAGTAAATAAAGAGAGAATTACTCTTTTTATTTATATATTTATTGTTTTAGTTTATTTCAAACATTATTCATCAATAAAAGCCGTAGATTCATTTTACGTACATTTTTGTTTTACGTACACGCTCCGGTCCCAAAGTGTATGTAAGTGCGGGGTATTACTGTATTCAGAAAATGTTAATTTACTTATATCAATGCCAGTCTGGAAAATATGTCATTCATTTACGCCAAATTTAGATTCTTTGAATGATGCAAGTATAAAATTAAATAGATATAAATACAGTATATCTGATTTAAAATTATGTCACATTGGGAGTAGAAACAAAAATAGACTTATTCTTGTTTATGATACTTTTGGATTTACAGAGTTATTCAAAACTATATATTCATTTATTCAAAACTATATATTCATTTATTCAAAACTATATATTAGGGTGGAGTGAAAATGACCTAAAAAAATTTTTTTGACTTAGTAGACTTTGGATAGTTATAAAAACTTGCTATGAGGTCCAATGAAGTACTCTGTAAAGAAAAACAATAATTTAAATAATGTCTTGAGGTTCCACAACCAACTTTAAAATGTAACCATTGATAAGAAAACGATAATGTATTTGCTATCCGGTGTTCTTTTCATTACAAGGAATTGGCAACTTTTTGCTTCCACTAATACGTTATCGTTACTTACTGTTAACTAAAAGATCATTATTAGTTCACTTTTCTACGCATTCACACGCTGCACTTCCTGTTTCTAGAGTCAATTCAGACGGATTATTGCATACATATTGCATAACATTGTATTTTTTTTGAATCGCTGTATGTAGTATTGTTAGTGATAAATAATTACTCCACTACGATACTTCATTATAAGAGGTAATATTATAACATATTATTGAAGTCATTGATGGCATTTAAATAATATTTTCATTACTTTTAATAGCAAAATATTTGCCACCCATACACTATGGATTTTAAATGCCTCTGGTTTTCCTTTTTAGAGTTGCAATGGCTGTAACCAGAAAGAAAGTGTCTTGTGTCATCTTTGGTGGTCCATCCGAGATGCCCGAAAATCAACTACCGACTTATGCAGATGTAAATTTCATCGGAAAATAATAACTGAAGAACATATATCGATTATAGCCGAACCAGGAGCTACATATTTCGGTCACATTACACCAACTGCAGGGTCAAGCAAAGTTATCACGGCTGAGTTGATTGCATATTTGAATAAAAGAAATGTTGACACGAGTGGCATAAAAGCAATAGGTTGTGATGGGACAGCCACTAATACGGGCATTCGAGGAGGCATCATTCGATTACTTGAAGCGACGTTACACAGACCGCTACAGTGGTTCGTATGTCAGTTGCATGCAAACGAATTACCGTTAAGACATTTGTTTCAGTATCTTGATGGACCTACCAATGGTCCAAAAGGATTTTCTGGTCCCATTGGAAAGTCATTGTTGAATTGTGAGAAGCTTCCCATCGTTGACTACATGCCGATAAACTGTGTTCTACCGTCAAGTGCAAATTCCGACGATTTAAGTACAGATCAGAAATACCTGTTCGATTTGTGTACTGCTGTAAGTGTTGGTATTTGTCCTGTCGACCATTCACTTCGCAATCCTGGTCTTATCAACCATTCGAGATGGTTAACCACGGCTAATCGCATACTACGTCTGTATGTTGCCACAAGAAGCCCGTCGGATGAACTAAAGACGCTTGCTACCTTCATCGTAACAGTTTATGCACCTGCATGGTTTGAAATAAAGAATACCCCTTCGTGTAAAGACGGCGCTCGACATGTCCACAGTACGATACTGAAATCACGCTACCTCACAGACGAGCTGAAGAAAGTTGTTGACCCGGTAATTCAACGCAACGCATTCTTTAGTCATCCAGAAAATCTGTTGCTTGCGATGCTTACCGATGAAAGATCAGATATACGCGAGTTAGCTCTGCGACGCATACTGAAATCCAGAAAGCAGAAACGTACGACTTCAGTTAGATCCTTCTGCGTGCCAGTAATCAACTTTGAAGCTACTAGCTACATAGACATGATCGATTGGCAGAAAACTCCGATCACAGAGCCTCCAATCGTAGTGGACATTGACGAAGATACTTTGTTAACCATGATCCGGGAAGAAGAAACGCCAAGACTGGATTTCGCCAGCTATCCTTGTCACACCCAGGCAGTAGAGAGACATATCAAGCTAGTGACAGAAGCATCCGAAATGGTGTGTGGTCCAGAAAAACGCGACGGATTCATTAGAGCATGCTTGGAATCGAGATCGAAAATGCCAAAACTGGACACCAAAGCCCAACATCATTTGTAGTTATAAAAACATGATAGACAGTTTGCATGTGGTTTCCCTTCACAGATATGGTTCTTATTACTTGTAATGTTATGTACAGACTGTTAAAAAGTTAAACCATAACATAAATATGTTACTTATAAAAAAATGTTTTTTTTAAAGATTATTGCTTTTTTATCGAAATATGCCTATACTTTAGGTCAATTGTGGAACCTCAAGATATGCTTTAAATTGTCTAATTGTTTGCCACATTACTAATTGCATGTGTTACCAAGTTTTTATAGCTATCCAAACAAGATATTAAGAAAAAAAAATTTTCACTCCACCCTACTATATATTCATCTATTCAAAACTGGAATAAACAATAATAAATACATGATGAACCTAGAGTTTAAGTGTAGAATGGTTGTCTTGCAAGACCGAGCTCAATCCATCGTTCCATATCCCGAAAAAATCTTGGACATTGGTTTTGAAAATCTCTTGCTAGAACATCCGCAAGAGCTTCTTCAAGTGTTTTGTCGGGGAATTCAATCCTATGTGCTGCAAACATTGATTTTAGTACCGAGAAGAACTCTTCAATCGGATTAAGCATCGGTGAATACGGCGGAAGAAATTTGAATGCGATATTGTTTGTTCTTAAAACTTCTGAAACCTCCCTTGTTCGATGCATTTTGACGTTATCCATTATTAGAATACTATTTTTATGTATTCTGAAATATGGAACAAGTTTCAGTCGAATAAAATCAATGAAAAGGCTTGAATTGTAAGGCCCGACTAAAACTTCTGATGCCACCACACCATGATTTCCAATGGCACACATGCAACTCCTATTCATTCCGCGGTTCCCCGGCACGGATATAAATGCGGGGGTGTTAACATTCGAATATCCATAAGCACGCCTGAGATGTTGATTGAACCCAGACTCATCCAGAAATATTAAGTTTTCCCTTGGGATTCTCACAATTTCTGCGCAATATAGTGCTCGCCTTTCAATATTTGCTGTTGAATTCCTTTCATTTGGAATTAACGAGAGTCGTTTCCTGCTTATTT
Organism: Schmidtea polychroa; assembly: GCA_959609185.1. NCBI lineage: Eukaryota > Metazoa > Platyhelminthes > Tricladida > Dugesiidae > Schmidtea > Schmidtea polychroa. Next base: position 25,905 of record CAUHTR010001934.1, on the reverse strand, counting down.
TCAGTTTTTTCAATTTTCGGCATATTGTTGGCTGTGAAATTACTGCTCCAGTTTGCTCGGATATTTTTTCTTTCATCTCACTTTGAATTAAGCTATTATTTAAAGCCACTATGTTGAAAAGCGCTTGCTCATTTTCATTAAATATTCGATTTCGCTCTAAAATACTCCGTTTGAATTTAGTATTCGCCTCAACAAATTTCCTCCCATTCCTATTATCAGATAAAACTTTTCGAATAGTTTGTCTGTTGAAATCCAAGCTTGTTGCAATATCTTTTATTTTCATATTATCATTTTGCGCCATTCTAATAATCGTTTCCGCCATTTCAACAGTTACCATTTTGCGACTCTTCCTTGCCATGGACGCCTTTTGAATTTTAATATTTAACGTTATTTAAAAACCAATTAAACAAACAAACAGTAATAGTCATTATATCATGCATATTAATTATTTCATCATACCTTTGAGTAAATGGATATATAGTTTTGAATAGATGAATATATAGTTTTGAATAAATGAATATATAGTTTTGAATAAATGAATATATAGTTTTGAATAAATGAATATATAGTTTTGAATAAATGAATATATAGTTTTGAATAACTCTGTAATATCAGCCAAACCAAAAATATTTTTGCATATTATTTAGCTGAACATTCCTTTAATGAAGTTATACCCAATTTACCTTTTTCATTGTTGAGCGTCACAACAATGATGTCAGAAATAGCTGCTATATTTTTCGATTGGCAGACGACCTCAACCTTCCATACTCACTTTCAGAATTTATTATCATTATTATTATCATTAATATTATAATTATTATGAATGTAGTAAATATAGAAAATGAAGTAACGCCTCTGGGTTTATAAACATCTAATCATTACAAAGAATAAATATGTTTAGTTTAGTTTTTATTATGCGACTTGCGGATCGATACATAAAGTATAATATGATATCACAGTAGTTAGAATAGTTAAATAATTATAATAAATTACATGTTTGATGTTCTTTGGTTGATTTTTTCAATAGTAATTGATTCATTAAATAATGTAGTGTTTCTTGCTGCGCTTGATAGCATCACCGGTGTAGAACATTTCAACATAACCATGGTCGGTGCCGACCGAGGACTTTGAATATTTGTCGGCAAACTCGAAACTGATGCGGTATTCATGATGGACGGACTGACAGGAGGAGCGGACAAGAGAATCTGAGATGCTTGTGCGTCAACATTTATGATGTAATTATCATGTTCGGGAGACGAAATTAAAACAGTTTGAAACATTTGAGAAGTTAAATTTTTGTTTTCGCTAAAATCAAATGAATTGCTGGAATATTTTGAAAGACTTAGGTTTTGATTTTGATTTAACACTAAAAAATGTTAGCTATTAAACTACTGATATTAATTTTTAATTATTCAATGTTATATAACAGCGGTCAACAACTAGCAGCCCGCAAAACGCCTTAGTATGGCCCACAGGGTTCTTGGCACAACGTACGTAACCGACGATATCATACACAATGGAGTGAAAGGAATGAAGCCACGCTGCGCTAATTACCTACATACTTCGTCATTTACACTTGTGGCAATTTTAAATTATTGATAATATCTGTTGTTTTTATGCATTTTCTTAGGGTTCTAGGTACCTATTTTATGATAATTATATTATCTTTGACACTACAAGTAATGACTATAACAATGCAATATCAGTATCTACACCCGTTTGCAATGAATATACACCATACACCACTTAGATACACTTTCTATAGTGGTGGTTAGTGTGTAAATCATTAAATTGGCTCACCAATTTTAAAATGGCTTTCAGATAAGATATTTAATTTTAAGTAAATTTTAAGACTTGAATTTTGATCCACATAAATATGAGATCATTATTCAAGTTATTAAATATTACTTTTAGTCAGCATTTGTGTTATAAATTATTTTTAATTAATTTTCAGGTTTTTTAGGAATTTTATGAAATTTATTTTATAATTATAATTTTGGAATTATTTCGATATAATGTAAGTCAGATCAATATTGAATTATAATTAAATTATTAAATCAATCGCCAAAAATGTATTTTTCTAAATTATTTCTAAAACTAATATAAGAAATTCTAATGAATATTTAACTTAATTTTAACTCAAAAACAATTCTTACGATGAAATGTCGTCATTTTCATGACACTAGTTTCTTTAAAAGTACATTTAAAAACATTTTCAGCGATCATTTTTTTCTAAAAATTGTCTAAAATAAAGTTATTTATAGAAACGTATCTCAGCGGTGCATTTCTATGAATCGAAAGTTTGTGTGGTTTTTAGTATATGCTGCGTTTGTGTGCAGTATTGAATTTTTCTATCCCTTAGATTTCTAGAGTGTAAAATGTAAATGAGAACATCAGCGTTAAATCAAAGCAAGTATGAATGTTTCTATAATGTAAGATTATTGATTTTTTTCTTATATTATAGGAAACGTATCTCATTGGTGTTTAGTGTATAATATAGGTTGGTGTGTACTGTGATTAAAAAGGGTCTACGATAAAAAGCCGACAAACAAAAGGTCGACAGAGACAAAAGACCGACAGAGACAAAAGACCGACGAGGACAAATAGCCGAAAGAGAAACAATTTAAAATTATGTTTATTCTTTAAAATAAAAACTTTTAAATTATAATATATGAATTAAATTATCTTTTTGTTTGCTTTTGTTCATGTCGGCTTTTTGTCCATGTCGGCCTTTTGCTATGTCGGCCTTTTGTCCGGATCCCGATTAAAAAATAGTTAATTTGAATTTATTTATTTCAAGTAATTTTTTTAATTTAAAGTAAACTTTAAGGCTTGGATTTTGATCCATATACATATTAGATATTACATTTAAATATTACTTTTATGTTTTTACATTTTCTATTATAAATTATTTATAATTAATTTTAACATGTTTTATAGGTATTTAATAATAAAAATTTGGATATACAACGTGAGTTCTATTATTTTTAAATTAATAAATTGACAAACATGATTTGTTAATCTTTAAAATTAACTATTTTTACATCATTTAGGGAAAAAGGGGAAGTGTTCAAAATAGTTTTCCAAATTTTAATAATCATCTTTTTTCAGCTCACTTTCCAGAGCCTCATTTGACTAAATCGAATCACTTTTCTAGGGACATTAATTTTTAAATTTAGGTTAATAAAATTTGGAAAAAACTATTAAATCTTACACGAAATTATGTCAAAGTTGAATTTTCGAAATTTTCATTAGAAAAAATTTCTGTAAAAGATTTATTACAGTGCATTTACTCATTACAACGATTCTTCATATCGAAATTTTGCATGCTTATTTTATTATATGTTGTGTTTGTGTGTGTCAGTTTATTTTTTCTACCACTTTCTATATTAAATGCGTTTATTCATTGCAAAGCTAAAAATCAACACACAGTTAAGTTTGTTTTTATNTATCGAATTTTGTCGTGTTTAATCTTTCAAAGAGTATTTCTGTAGTAAAGGAATATAACCTGAAACGACATAATAGTGAGCACAAAACTAATTTGGGTGTCTGAGTGGAATTGTCACTCAAAAAATTCAGCAATACACCTTTAAAATTGTGATAGACAAAAGCGAATCAGCTGTTCGTGTCAGCTACAAAGTAGCACAGATAATAACAAAGCGTGGTGGCCGATTTACTGACAATAATATAACGTATTATAGGGATCGCGGAGACCGTATGCCGGAATATATAAAATTTGAACCCGACGTACGGAAGACTCGGGCGCTAGCTTGTGCGAACAACTTATGCAGTCTTTACATACTTCTCTCTTGGTGAATTTGGCACATTTCTCTATATTTAACGAGGAATTAACGAAAACCTTTCTGTTTATGAGGAGCTATTAAAAATGTGCAATCTTAAAGGAACTACAACGAGAGAGGATTTATTTCATCACCTGGACCAAGCTCTGTATTCTGGCGGTTTGAGTTGGAATAAATTTAAAAACATCACTAAAGGCGGCGGAGGAGTTCTCGGAAGTCAACTATTAAATACAAGATTCTGGAAATAAAGTTCCATTTATATTTCGCTGCATTGTTCATCAAGAAGCATTGTGTTGCAGGGACGTAGCTAGAGGGGGGCAAAAGGGCCGTTTTCCCTCAAATAAACCAAGATTGGTAAGCCAAGGAGCAGTACTTCAACAGGTAAGGAGGAGGTAAATGGTTTGCCAGCAAATATTACTATGTTTGGTAGTGCATACATTTGCGAGCAAACACTTTTTGATTCTGAATTACCGAAATGACCCAATAACTGCCCGCACTAATCCCCACATAAAATATTTGGCGCTTTTACAAAAAAAGGTTGCAGACCGCTGATATATAATATTGTAAAACGTACATTTAAGAATTTTGGCATGAAAGGGGCAATAATTCTCAATATCATTTTCCAGCTCACTGCACAAGTCAATGTGTTTCCCATTATGCCAGAATTTGAACTCTTTCATATGATAGTTCTCATCCTGGCAATATTTTTCTTTGTCTAAAAATAATCATGAAATTTCATAAATTTATTAAAATAATAATAATTATTATTACACAATAACATTTGCTTTATATGAATATAAATGGTACGACAAAGTGCTTTTCTGATATTTATTTACGCATTTTCTTAATTGTGGTTTGTAACTAAAACTTCATTTATTTAAAAGATAACAATAAATCAACGAGTTATTCTGTCAGTATGTTAACTATGGCTGTGTGGTTGCTGTTGATTGGTTTGAGAAATCTGTTCAGTTTTGTGATTCCTATGCCTCCTTTTTCTTTATGTGAATTAATTACTACATCCATAAATGGGCTTTTCATTGGATGATCCGGTACATGTTTCTCTCTAACATCCTCATTTTCTCATTGAATTTTTCTGCTTGGGGTTTCACTATTTCTTCTGCATTTAGTGTGACTATGAATTTTCATTGGCAAAATACATTGTAGGTCTCGATTTTCTGGTGTGGTCTCTAGTAGAGATTCAAATATATTCTTCGCCTTTGCTTCGACTTCCTCGATTAACTCAACCAGATCATTCTTATTGGTTTCTCCTATTCTTACTCCGAGGTATGTGTATAAATTTTCTTTATTAATTTACTTTATTTTTGTTCTGTGGATATAGATATTGTTTTCCCATCCCATGTTGTCGGTTTTATTCCTATAATAATCAATTTTTGCACTTAAATGTTAAGTTAGTAAGTTTAGCTTGCTTCAACTACTATATTTAACATTTTTTGGATAAGATGATATTATTTAGCCATTAATATGAGTTCATTTGCGTAAGATAGTATACTTATTTTGTCATCTAAAGTATTCTATCCACAAGCTAAATATTGTCCATCAATCGGGGGCATTCTTGCTTCACCCCTTTGATTTGATTGTTTTTCTGTTTAATTTGATAGTAAAGCAATATTTGTAACATTCCTGTAGAAGTTTAATTGTTTGCTTATTCCTTCCCATTCTTCTAACTGTAAGCCAAATACGGGATGTTATCAAAGGCATCCGCGAATGTCCAGAATAACCATCTGGCAGTGCTAGTCTTTGTATGACTTTTTGTTGCCTTTTACTTTCTGGACTTGAATTATATAACTGTGCTTATCGCATACGTTTGCTTTGTTCACTGCTTTTAGTCAGCCTGAAATCAATCGATGCTCATGGACACATTTAGCATTCCTTCATTGATAATCTTCATAAAAAATCTGTAAATTGTAGGTATTATCGCAAAATCCCTCTAATTTATAGGATTCTTGGATTGGTTACTTTACCAGGTTTTATTTTAAGCTTTATATTGTATATTTTCCATGTTTGTGGTATTCCATAAGATTCAATTATTCTTTTGGGACCGACACATCGAATACCATCCAATTTTCCTACCTGATTTTCATTATTGCTCGGTTGATGTCATTAATGGACAGAATTGTTGATTTCCTATACTGAAGTTTCCTATTGTTTCACTCTTCCAGAATTCAAAGTGAGTATGAGCATTCAATGATTGGCTTTTCTTGATCTCTATAGGCTTTTTTGAGTAATATCTGTTATAGAACCATTTGAGAATATGATTTATAGAAATTTTGTGCAATTTGAAGTCTCCCATGACACTCAATTTCTTTGTTTCTTTCTTGAGGGGAGACTTTTAAATCTTTTGATGTTGTTGAGAATTGTATCAGTGATTTGATTTCATTAAGGCGGGTAAGTTTAGAATGTTAGTTTTGAACTCGTTCGAATTGTTAAAAACCCAATCATATATTGATTGACCAATATCCCGCAGTTAGATTTAGATGAGGAATTTTATCTATGATTTAATTGCGGCTTTAGAGAGTCAGTGGGTTAGATGGAATAGCAGTTTCAATAAGGACAATTATCTTCATATTTATTGACCCTTATGCGATTACTGATGGTATTGTTCTTAACAAGATTTTTACATTGAAAGAATTTCGCCTTGTGTATTAATTTTGAGATATGTATTGGGATTTAAGGAATGGCAATTGATTTCGTTTGCCACATAAATATTTTATGAATTCGTTCCCGTGTTTTCATAATACATTCATCTTGTTTCATGTAAGCTTGGATTTATTTTGTTGAAATTGAGAATTTTGTAGTAATCGTTTAATGAACCAATTTCACATATTTCCACCTTTTTTGACATTTTGTGGATAAAGACATAAAAAAGAGCTAATAAAGCAAAACAACTGCCAGATTCGGGTTCAGTGTATTAAAATTACCCAAAACTAAGTTTAAAATCAGTGGCAATAAAAATGATGTTGACCCGTGTTATAGATCAATTTTAATATTTCCTCCTAAGTAGAATAAAAATTTTAATCTATATTCAAAATGTAAGCAAATCAGATGCTAAAGATATTTTATTGTATTCCGTCTTTTCGCTTTCTTTCACATCAAAATGATTTTTCTTCAGATCAACATCGACACAAGTTGACAATTCTGTAAATATTTCTTATAAACTGAGAAATTTTAATATAGTTTAAAGAATCTAAAGAAGTCATTTCTACACCAATATTTATCTGGTAACTTTCGAATCTACGTTAAATTTGACATTATAATATTGAAATTGCGCCCATCGTATCTATTTTATATGGATATCAATAACAGTAAATTTATTAACCGAGACAGCACAATAAGAACAATAAGATTACAGACTTGATTATAAAATTTTAAAATCTATTTAAGCTTAAGATTTTATATTTAATACAATATATCAAATTTAAAAGAAATCTCATTGAAATTAGATGAACCATAACTAATCTCTTGCTACCTGAAATCATTTGTCATTGAAAAAATTATTTATATTTAGAATATCAAACCACTTACCATAAAAAAACACAATAATATCTACCATACAAAAATACAGAATCAATTTCACATGCATATAATTCACTTTAAAGTTATTGAAAAAAACTCAACATGAAATCAACATGAAATTAGATAGAAATATACAAATTTCTATTAATATAATTATAATGAACAGAGAACTAGCACAATTTAGCAAATTGAGGTAATATAAGTGTATAAGGAATTCTTACATCAATTAAAGAGTGTTATAAAGTAAGTGTAAACGAAATTTTTGATTTTTGATTTAATAGGTATTTTAGTAATTTTTTCATAATAATGGAAAAAGCTGACAAAAGAAAAATATTGACGTTAGAGGCAAAGCTTGAAATTGTGAAGCAATTAGAAAATGACAAAAATTATCAGTTTTATATAAAAGACACAAAATGAACGAATCCAGCATAAGGAGGATTAAATTTAATGCAGAAAAAATTAAAATATCAAAATCAAAAGAGAATGTCACTTAGTGCTTGCTGTTATTCGAACTAAAGCGTTATTAGTCTTTAACCCAGTGGTTCTCAACCGTGTTCCGCGATTACGCTTCCGATATTCCGCGAAAAAAATGACATTTTATCTTTAAATTTGCATTTAAGATACATCTCATCAAAAACCTCAATTAATTTTTTATAAGATGATTCAATAAGAAAGCCATTACACAGATATATAAACATACAAATATGAAAGTGTTTTTATTGCTTTTTATTGTTACGCGTGGTATTTTCTTTGCTTATAAGAAGGCATTGTTTACGTTTACGACAGATTTATAGTAATTTGTGATTGGTCACTCATTGTGGGCAAGTATTCTTTTGTCAGTGTTCCGCGTAAAAAAAATCATGTGAATGGTGTTCCGCGCTTTTATATTAATTGAGAGACACTGCTTTAACTGCTTTAACCGAACTTGGGTCATCTAATTCAAGCGAAATTAAATTCTAAGCGAGTAAAGGATGGTTTGAAAAGTTTAAACATCGTCAAAATATAAATTGTCGTTATGTATAAGTCGTTGAATTGAAACTGTTTTCTATAATTTTTATGTTTATATTAATGTAAATATGTATTAGCGCGTTGTTTTTGTGAAATATATATATATATATATATATATATATATATATATATATATATATATATATATATATATATATATATATATATATATATATATATATATATATATATATATTGACATGTTTTTTATAATTATAAAGTAACCAGGGTTGACATAATTCATTTTATGAATAAATACTGAGAATTATGGCTCACATAGTTGTTTCTTTGAATTATATTTTATTAAATGATTTCGTTACCGACAAATTTATTTTAAAGATTATCTATAATTAACTTATTAAAAGTTCTGCTCGAATCTGATTTGGACCTTGTAATCGTGATAATACTATTTTGAATTCACTCGACTATTGAGAAAATATTACGTTTTAATTACAACAGGAAATTACAAAACAACCGTTAACCGAAAAACTGATGACGATTCGCAAAAAACTACATATAATTATATTTTTAATTATTGATCCTTGACAACACCAATTCCACGTTAATAGTATTTCATTTGAATTCATGTTTGATAATTTTCTGTTAGAAAAATTAAGGAAGCACTAATTTTAGAGATATTTATGGTCCATTGATGTTAGAATTTCATCAATACTTTACTTAAATAAAACCAAATAATCAATTAACTCGATTAAAATTTCAGTGCTTATTTTCCCGTGAAAAAAATTTTTAAACCAAGAAATGGTATCCAGAACAGATGGTATTTTTGTTACGAATTTCTTAAATAGCGAAAGTGATATACAAATATACTGACAGTGATTAGTATGGTTTAATATATCTAATTTTTTTTCTGTAAAAGGCGAAAAAAAACTTAATGTGAAATAAAAAGATAAAAAGTCTAACTGGCACTGGCGTAAAAGAACTTTTACAGAATCTATAGTGTAATTTATTTCTATTTATGACGCATTTCTTAAACGTGTTCTAATTCAGTTTTAATTAGATGAATAAAATCAATCAATTACAATGGAGTTATATAAAATTTTAAGTTAAATGTAGTTTTTTCTTAAATTGTTAAAATTTATCTTAAACTAATAATAAGAGAAATTTAGTTTTGATATTTATAGTTATTAGAAGCTGTTAAATCTTTTAAATTATTTTTTAAATCAGGATCAAAAGTTAACGCCATAATTCCAAGTATTTATTTAATGAAATATTGTATAATTTTCAAACAAATTTTCAGCGTTGAATAAAATATTTTCAAAACCATTTATTAAAATTTCTAATATATTTAAAGTATATTTATTTAAAAATTATTTACTAATAAAACTTCTTTTAAAAAGCTTGTTTAATTTTTCAATTTAAAACATTCAATTTAAAAATTATTTTAAAAGTTATTTTAACAGTCTATTATTTATCATTTAAAATTATCTTAATAAATCATTGAAATATTTAATTCTCAGCTGAAAACACCTAACAATATTAATAAAGAATGAGTTCATATTGTGAGGATGACGGTAAATTAAAAATAATGAATTAAATTAAATTAAATTGAAATGTACAAAAATAATTGTTAATGTGTTATTATTGAGAAATTTGTTGTTATTTTTTACATGGCAAATTTTATATTTTAATTACAAGTATTATTAACAAGTTTTTATTAACAAGTATGGTTTTATTTTTAAGAATTTAACAAAAAAAGAAATTAAAATTACAAAGAAATTGCAGAAAAAGGTCAAGGTAACAGAAAGTTACCAAATTTATAATGTTATTGTATATGAAATAAAACTTCAAATTTCACGAAGTAATGAAATCGTCTAAAAGATTTTATGTAAATATTTTTTAGAGAAACTATTGCATGTCAATATAGGAGAATCTACTTTTAAATGAGTTATAATTTATCAAAGGAGCTGAATTATTGAGCTGATTAATTAGATAGTCTATTAACGTTTTTGCCTTATGCAGGGCCGTCGAGAGTCAGACCGGGCTTCCGATGCAATTCCGTCAGTACGGGACAATTACTCTTTCCAATTACAAGCTGATATATTTTTTTAAAAAACATTTGTTTTAGTTATCCTATTTATTATGAAATTCCATGATACATAAAAAATTAAATTATCACAAACTTAGATTTTTAAAATTATTTAATTATATAAAAATGCTTTTCTTGCTTTTTTACTTGCAAATTTATTAATAACATCTGAAAAGTTGATCTGTCTTGCTATTTTCGGATAAAACTTAAAGGTTGAAAATAAACATGAGTTTAAAAACTTGTAAAAAGTATTTATCTGAAATTGAAATTTTAAAGCCAAATATGATTAAATCTCGGATCGTATCCGGAATCCGGAATCGGCAGGAAAATGACAAACTGGCCTAATTAGAATAGTTGAGGGATGACGAGGTGGTATTCACAACAAGGTGTCAAGGGATGATGGTTAATTATGCATCGCATCAGTGCACGCGTTGATTATTGATTGTATTTGCCTGTTGTGGTGCGCGCACAGGCTTAAGGCCATATATTTTGGATTTTTAATTGAAGTTTTTCTGAAAGTTTCAGAATTTTGTTTTTAAAAGGTTTTTACTGGCAACTTTTTGAAAATTTTCCTTTTATTCTTTAAAATTATTATTATGGCTCGAAGACATGGCTAAACAACCAATTTTTCTCCGGACGATATTTCATATCCAATTGAATATACAATGGAAGCTGGGGGCCATGCTGGTACTTATTTCGGAATTGTTACGAAGGATATTTCATGTGCAGTGGTTGGAATTACATTAGATGCCAATATTTTCTCAGATCAGATGAGATTAAATGCCCAATGTCATTTGCTAACATTGCAAGAGTCAATTCTAATTGATCAATTAGCTACACAGATACGAAGTACGGTGGTCGTTAAACGACCTATAACAGCATGATGAAATTCGATGTGGACATTCGTAAAGATTTATATGGTAATTCAACTTCATCAGAGATATCAACTTTTGGTTCAAATTTCAATGAAAATTAAACACACTACATACATAAACATTGTAAAATTTTAAGGAGCCTTCGAGCTCCGTGGAGGACGCATTGAAAACCACAATGTAAACATATATGAATTTCTGTAATTGCTCTGCGTTAATGTATATAATATATATGAATCCAAATTTTAAATTGATAGTTGAAATTTGGGCAATATCGACAACGCATCTGCTATATTTTGAAGTTTAAAAAGGTTGAGGCATTACCGAAGGGCAATAAAAACTAGTCTATTTGACATGGTGTCCCAAAATGTTACAGTCTAAGCGACCACTTAATTTGATTATGCCTAAAATTGGGTTTAACAAAAATAAATTGGAGAACAGAAAATTATTAATTGAATAGATTATTCATATAGAATGAATTATTCATAACAAAATATTTGTGTATGTAGGCACTTATCGATAGCGAAAGTATGAATCAAATATACATCAGTTCAACTATGATACTAAATGTCCAGAACAGAAATAGTGCATTTCAACTAGTTTTTCATGTACATTTTATAGTGAATTAATCGAAACTATTGTAATATGCATATCTGATGCAATGAATGGAATTTTCATTTTCATGAAATATCAGTCGATGATTAAAATAAATTATTGCCTGTCTGGATAAAGAAATGCGAGGTATTTTTCTCTTAATTAAAATTAACTGAAACAATTCTAGATATTGTTGGATGAATTTAAAATTTTGAAATATTTAATTTTTTAGCCACTGGAAAAGGAATTATATTAAAATAAATTACATTTAAGCATACACCTATCCCCCGTATAGCACGGTATTCGTTTAACACGTTTTGGATCATACACGGTTTCTAAATAATTTTTTCCCCGTGAATGGTTAATTTTGACCTCATGCGAATTTATATCTGCTTAATTATAATCGGGTAATATTTAAGTTTTATACATATTATTATCACTTAAAAAATGTATACTATGTATGCACTTTGATAAAAATACAAAAAATGGGAATTCTTCTTTTAATATTCAAATTTTGTCATTAATTACACACATTTTAAACTCTAATTTTCATAATTAACTCATACGTAAAGTTATTCTAAGTAAGTAAGAATTTGTCGTGTAACATTTTTTGATTTTTTTAAAGTTTTAGTTTTACCGTAGAAAAAGAAAAAATTATCAAAACAGAGATGGAGAAAAGTTATATTCTTTCTACGTAATAAAGAAAGAATAGTAGATGTTGCCAAATGTTATTCTACGAATGAAGCTACAATAAGAACAATAAGAAAAAATGAAAACTCGATTAGAAAAAGTGTAGCAGCCGGAATTTCTACGAATGAGTGCAACTTCACACGTAAGAAATGTTGATATGGAAAATATGGAAAAGGCTTTAGTGATATGGATAGAAGACCAAAGTCAAAAACGGATTTCAATTGATACCAATTCCATAAAGCACAAAGCCTTGAAAATTTATGAAAAAATTCAGAATCAGTTGCCGTCTACTTCTGCGAATAAGACGCTTTTTCATGCAAGTCATGGTTGGTTAGAACGGTTTAAGCAAATACATTCTTTGCATAATCTAAAATTAAAAGGTGAACAAGCATCTGCTAATATAGAAGCAGCACAACATTATCCACAAGAATTTGCTGAAATTATTGCCGCTAAGTCTTACAGTCCCGATCAGATTTTTAATGCTGACGAATCTGGATTATTCTGGGGAAAAATGCCACAGAGGACATTTTTAGCTAAATATAGCAAATCACCTAGCGGCTATAAGGCAGCAAAAGATCGTATAACTATTCTTTTTTGTAGCAATGCCTTCTGGAGATCATATCATGAAGCCATTTGTAATTAGCAAAACAAAGAAACCACGCTCGTTTAAAGGGATAAATATCAATAATATTCCCGTTTATTATAATGCCAATAAGAAAGCTTGGGTTAATGCCACATTGTTCAACGATTTATTCCATAACCTTTTTGTGCCAGATGTAAAAAGGTATTTAATCAAAAGAGGACTGCCTTTTAAGGTCTTTCTAGTACTTAATAATCTCCAGGTCATCCTTAAAATTTTCACCATGAAAATGTTGAAATTGTGTTTTTACCAAAAAATACGACTTCCTTAGTGCAACCACTATACCAAGTAATAATTTCGACTTTCAAATCACTATACATTAAAAAGTCATTTAGATATATGTTATATCAAATAGAAAATAAAAGTACTCTTTCAGTTATTGATGCCTGGAGAAAATTTACAGAATTAGATTGCATCAAGCATATAGGAAAATCATATGTTGAAATTAAAACCAGAAACAATTTTGGCGTTGGAATAAACGCATTTAATGGGTTATTTGTCGTGGATCCTGGCGTGGTCACCATGTTGGAAAACTGTGGAGAGAAGATTTATTATCGATAAAAACTTATTATCCCCCAGTAGGAAGTAATTATCTTGAGCAAGATCCACACAAGCATGCATAATACAATATCGCACATTTGGTATTCAGACATACACTACATAATATTTAATTATACAAATTAAACATACATAGATATTATAAAATTCGAATATGTATTATTTACAGTCATCCTACAATGACATTAATAGATTAAATTATAATTATCTAAAAGAATAATTATAAAAAGTATCCTCAATCTTTATTTATTTTTAGACTAAAACAAAATGGAAATAAATTGGAATAAATGAATGGTGAGAACGATAGTACTATTGAGATTTTTAAAAAATAACAATGATGTAGGTTTCAATTTCTGGTATCGTTCTGGATTCTAGTGATCCTATATCAGTGGTTCTCAAACTTTTTTGATCACGACCCAAATTTTTGACATTTCATGCCAAAAATTTTATAGCGACCCACATGACAAAGATTAATTTTAAAATAAATGTTTATTTAATGAGAATAACTCTATTTAACTCTAGTTATTCTAGTCATCGCGACCCACCAAAAATTCTTTCGCGACCCATAGTTTGAGAAACACTGTCCTATATTACACACTATGGCAATTTATGAAACCTTATCAAGTGGTTCGATAATGCACAACTCAACTCCATATCAAATTTGAATGAGAATTTACCACTAGTTCTTCAAAAACTGAGTTTGAAAAACAAAAACAAAAAAAAGAGCAATATTTAATCGAGCATTAATTTTTTTAAATGAGAATTAAAGAAATTTAGCAATAATTATATCAAGGTACATTTTTTTGTTATGCATGCATTAATTATTTGTAATTAGCAGTATTTTAAATTCAAAGCTTTAAATGGCTCAATTACAACGCGTAGTACACTATTCAAGCTACAAACGCTCAAAACAAACTCGAATAAAATAAGAACCTTTTCAGACCTACGACACAAGGAACAAGCTCTAGAAAAAAATAAAGAGTGATGGAATCTGGAGCATTTCAATGACAAACATTACAAATATTACAGGTGAAGGCAAGAGATGTGCAATCAAGTCAAAAGACGTTCGAAATAACATCACAGTGGCAATGAAACTGTAACTATGTTTATTACAAATGATGAACAAGCATTAAAGAAGAGACAAAGAAAGAAATTTACGAATTATTCAAACTGATATTCAAGTCAAAGCATATCTTAGAACTTCTTCCAACGAAACAGCAACTATCAAATCTCAGGTAAAGATATAAAACGCTTCATCTGTGACGATTTCTGAAATTTTTTAGAAGTTCTTGATACCCAGAAATGCAATTCTTTAGGTCACACTAGAATTTAAATGCCCGTTCAGAATTCGGGTCATTATTAATAAAATGATTTTCTAATGAGTTGCAAATTTGAAGACCTCAAATTATTTTTGCAGTGAACTTTGCAGTTCATCACTTAAATTTAAACAATAAATTTCAAAATAAAATAAGTTTTTGCAGTTTACATTTATAAAAAAATAATTTTTTTAATTTTTTACCTTTTTCTAATAAAAAAAACAAATCACATTAAATTACACCAGGAAACAGTTTACAAAAAAATTCGTATAATAAAACTGCATAACTTTAAATGCGCATAAAAACAGAATTGAGTGTAATATTAATTAAATACTAACCTTTTTAAAAAGAGCATATATTGTAATTCATTTCAAATAAAAATGAAAAACAATGGATAATATTTAAATAAACACTGTAAAGACTTTATTAATAAAAATCGCCATTCGTATATCTTTTTCACTATATATACGAAAAATATTAATAACTATACAATATTGATAATTTATAAACAAATTATTAAATCTATAAATTTTTAAATTATAAATAACAATTTTAAATAATTATTTTAAAACAAACATTATTTTTCACTTTTAAAAATTCTTTAAAAAAATATTATTTTAATTATATTTTAATTATATTTTTAATATTTTTAATTATATTTATAATTATTTTTTTAATTATTTTTTTAATTATTTTTTATTTATTTTTTTAATTATTTTTTAATTATTTTTTAATCATTTTATAATTATTTTTTAATTATTTTTTTAATTATTTTTTTAATTATTTTTTAAATTATTTTTTTAATTATTTTTTTAATTATTTTTTTATTTATTTTTTTAATTATTTTTTTAATTATTTTTTTTAACATAACTATTATTCAATATATGTCAACATAGAAAAACTTAATTAAAAACATTCAACACACGTATTCACTGCATTCTGCACGTTGATTTGAAAATATTGATAATTTATACAATTTAATAAATCTATAAATTTTTTAAATTATAAATGACAATTTTATATAATTATTTCCACTTTTAAAAATTCTTTAAAAAAATATTATTTAATTATTTTTTTAATTATTTTTAATCATTTTTTAATTATTTTTTAATTATTTTTTTTAACATAACTATTATTCAATATATGTCAACATAGAAAAACTTAATTAAAAACATTCAACACACGTATTCACTGCATTCTGCACGTTGATTTGACAATATTGATAATTTATAAACAATTTAATAAATCTATAAATTTTTTAAATTATAAATGACAATTTTAAATAATTATTTCCACTTTTAAAAATTCTTTAAAAAAATATTATTTTAATTATATTTTAATTATATTTTTAATATTTTTAATTATATTTTTAATTATATTTATAATTATTTTTTTAATTATTTTTTAATTATTTTTTTAATTATTCAAACATTCAACACACACGTATTCACTGCATTCTGCACTTTGATTTGAATAACTATACAATATTGATAATTTATAAACAAATTATTAAATCTATAAATTTTTAAATTTTAAATAACAATTTTAAATAATTATTTTAAAACAAACATTATTTTTCACTTTTAAAAATTCTTTAAAAAAGTATTATTTTAATTATATTTTTAATTATTTTTTTAATTATTTTTTTAATTATATTTATAATTATTTTTTTAATTATTTTTTTAATCATTTTTTAATTATTTTTTAATTTATTTTTTAATTATTTTTTTAATCATTTTTTAATTATTTCTTTAATTATTTTTTTAATTATTTTTTTTAACATTACTATTATTCAATATAAATCAACATTCACTTTTAAAAATTCTTTAAAAAAATATTATTTTAATTATATTTTTAATTATATTTATAATTATTTTTTTAATTATTTTTTTAATCATTTTTTAATTATTTTTTTAATTATTTTTTAATTTATTTTTTAATTATTTTTTTAATCATTTTTTAATTATTTCTTTAATTATTTTTTTAATTATTTTTTTTTAACATTACTATTATTCAATATAAATCAACATAGAAAAACTTAATTAAAAACATTCAACACACACGTATTCACTGCATTCTGCACGTTGATTTGAATAACTATACAATATTGATAATTTATAAACAATATATTAAATCTATAAATTTTAAAATTATAAATAACAATTTTAAATAATTATTTTCAAAAATAATTTTCAATAATTGCTTTAAAATTATTAAATTTTTTAAATAATTATTTTAAAACTAAACTTATTTTTCAACACACGTATTCACTGTATTTTAGAATTAAAAGTTCTTATCGACAAATTATCAAAATTTTTTGATAAGATTTTAAATAATAATATTCAAACATTTTGAGATTTAATTAAATATCATTTATAATTATAATACATTAATATTTTACCGTGAGTATCGCATTTTGCACAATTTTGATCAAAATTTATTTCTTTGGAAAGATAATCTGGAGTAGAGTTGTATAAATTCATTATTTTAGAAGGTATTATTTTGAATCTACAATCGTAAGTATTAAGGCCATTCGTGCACCATATTTCGATTGTTTCTCTGATTCGAGTCTTCTTAAATCTCGAATGTTGTTGTGGTCGATCAAGTTTTGGAATGTCATCAGAAGCTTCGACAGGAATCGTTTGATTGATATTTGAAAAAATGTCTAAGTTGTCAGGTAATTTATTTATTGGCTCATCTTCCAAAGAAACAGAAGTAACCATGAATTTTCCAATTTTTTTAACAATACCAATAGAACTAGTTTTAGCGGGTGATTGTTTATTGGTTGGTTTTATGTCGTTGGATATTTCTTGTTGGATATTGGTTTTTTCGAATTCTTTCATTGATAAATTGGGTTGAGAAAACGTTTGAAAATTAGATTCTTCTGATTCTAATATATTAGATGATGATATTAGTTCGGTGGAAGGTAAAACAGGAAAACTACTAATACGATTCAATTCGTTGTTTGATGAGAACTGAGGGAATATTTGATCAGGTTTTACAGGTTCTGGCGTGAAATATATTTGGGATTCTTCTTGTAATTCGGGTTTTGAGATAAATGAATCGGTACCATCTGGTAATACAGTATTTTTAATTTTTGGATCAGAAAGAGCAGAGACACAATTATTTGGTTTTTCTTGAACTATATAACTAGGTGCCATGGGAGTCAAACAATAATGTGAAAAAGCATTCATATTTTGAAAATTAGAGTTAATACTAGTATTAAGAACTAAAGGGCCTTGAATGGGTATTAATTGGATGGGGATTTGTTGATTTACATAAGAAATATTCTTTCTGCTATCATGTGGGTGAAATTGAGAACTGTAGCAATTATTAGGATAACTATATTCGGTAGGAAGAGTATTCTCTCGTAATATACTTGCATTTACTTCGATAGATTCACCAGATACGTGATTTCCAGCACGTTCACAGCAAATTTCTGGCAAGTTTGTGTAAATTTCTGATTCATAGCAGTCAGGTTGTTGAATCAAAACCGCTTCTTTACGACTGACTGAACAAGGAATTAATATTTTGGAATTGTTAACCATTTGACATTTACCACAATCATTCAATTTATTATTCGAGTCTTTTTTGAAAAGCACATTTCTTGTATTTCCCGATGATACTTGAAAATCATCAGCATCAACAAAATCACCGGTTTGCTGTGTAAAATGCACATTTTGAGATTTAATCGGTTTATTGTGGTAACAATATTCGGAATTTTCGATTATTTGGGAATTGGGCATGATAAACATTGCATGTGGGTGTTTATTAGTGATAAATGACGAGCCGCATGAACTTGCAGTTTTAATTCGGTCGCCATGATACCCATTGACATTATACGCAGTTGTAATTGAAGAAATATTAGAATTGTCATGAGTGTCCCTAACAAAAACTTTCTGAGGTTGTGCCTGAATTGGAGTACAATTAAGAAGTTAATTTGTAAACTAGCAATTACAAAAATTTCAAATTCAATGGAATAGAGTTAACTGAAATATTAGAGTTTATTAGGTATTTTTGACAATAACAATATTTATCATACTAAAATCTATCTTAAAATTACTGATATTTAAAATTATTAACTATTAATGTAATTTTTATTCGTTAATATTTACTCTTGATGACGTCACAAATAAAAACTAAAAGGAACCAGAATTATTCGATTGGACGTCATGAAATATATAAAGCAAGTTGGACGTAAATATTATCTAAACTGACAAATATGGAAACAACAATTTAGGGCTTTGCACGGTGCACCGGTTCATCGACCAATCCAAGCAGTATCGATTAATTAGTTATATATATATATATATATATATATATATTGCGATTTTCGGGTTTTACTTTATTATAAATGTAATTATGAGTGTTTAAATAAATAGAAATTACTGAAAATTTAAAATGAATGACGTGTGGAAAGATGGAAAAATTTAATGCTTGGAATGCAAGGAGTGGGTTGCCACAGGTGGCAAAATCAATTTAAGAAATCATCGTTTATGAAAGCATCCGTTGTTAAACTGTTAAAATTAAATTAATAAAATCAATAAATTAATTAAAATAATAAATTAATTAAATCAATAAATTAATTAAATCAATAAATTAATTAAATCAATAAATTAATTAAATTAATAAAATCAATAAATTAATTAAATTATTAAATTAATTAAATTAGTTAAAATACAAACATTGGTGACTCGGCAAAAGGATACCATAAAATTGAATTTTTTTTAAAGATTGGATAGAAAAAAATTTTTTACTTATAAGTGGGAAAATTTATTGTAAAAGCTTTTCAAATTATCAGCGACAAAATCAACTGATTTTAGAGAAATAATTTCTGCAATCAATACTGACATTTCAAGTACCAGGTAGAAAAGTAATCAAAGTCATACTTGATCGTATAAGTGTCAACCTTCGGAATGAAATCCGTTGTGAAGTAGGAAAAGTTAAAAGACTATCACTTATATATTCCACAGTATTTATATATTTCAATCACTGTTCATTATAACAACAAAGATCTTATTGTGACGGAAGAATTTTTGGAAAGTTATACCGGATTGAAATAGTAGAAAAATTGTAAAAACTCCTTCTAATTGAGAAATACCTAAAAATAAAATTTTCATAACTGTGACTGATAATGCGAGAAATGTTGGTGTTGCACTTTGAAAATCAAAATTAAAAAAGCAACCCTGGTTTTGCTCATTTGCTATAACTATGTATAAAAAATATTAGGACATTGTCAAAGATAATTCAGCATTATAATTATTTAAATACCATAGTAAAGTAGGCATATAGTATTTCAATTAAATATATTAATGGTTACTCAATAAAATAAGTGGAAATATAAAATCAATTTTTGGACTATTAATTCAATTGGATAAATCAAGATATTGTCCTCAACTGCTTCTTTCATGATTCAATTTCATAAAACCTTTAATGAACGGATTGAATTATATCATTCTAGTAATTAACTTTCACATCAAAAATAACTTGAATAAATATTAATATATTAAATAGTAACTTTCTGATAAATTTGTAACTACAATTATACAAATAATTTATTGCAATAATTGATTATTTTAAGATGCAAAAAATAATAAAATGATTTACAGAATATAAAATTTACTGATAAATTAAATGTTCAATTAACCTTGGTTGGATATGATTCACGATAAGATTCTAAATTTTTCTGTGAGTTGTTAATAGCATTTATACCTTTACTGTATGTGAATATATTAACGAGTGGTATAGATTCATTTCCTTCACTGTTAATACTTTGGGGCTCAGACATCAATTGAGGCTCAAACTCAGTCTCAATATCATTTAAATTAGTGACGAATTTAGATTTTCCATCTTTAATACTTTTAGACATAGATTTTTTGTTCTCAGCGCCTGAAGTTTTTTTAATATCTGAATTTTCATCTTGCATACTATAGATAGAATTCAATCGAACACTATATATATCTCGACAGAAATTGTTTGAAGTAATTTTTCTACCAGAGTTTATTAATTCAGGCATATCTGATAATTTATCCACGTCTTTTAATTCATGTAAATTAATAGCTTTTTCGGAATTGGCATGATTATCCAGAGATTTATTTTCACATTCAGGCAAATTAAATCTGGACATAGAAAACCTACTTATCTATAAAACTTGAATACTCTTCTTAACATATAAAATCATAAAACAAAATAAATAAAACAAATGCTTTAATAACTGTGTAACAACATAATTGCTTTTTGCGGTAATGGAATTTAGTTCAGTAAAATAATACTTTATATTTATTTTATTTTTTTTAATTTCTACTTTAAATTTTAATATCTTTCCAATGTTTCTTAATATTAAATAATAATATTAATTATTAATTTTAGTATCATAATTTATTTTGTGTTTATTATATTTTGAGATCACCCTTTGTTATTTTTGTAATATTTATAAGGGATTTATTTATTTGTCGGTCAATATTGTTTTCCAATCAATACTCGTCTCAATGACTTCTATAAATATTTCCCACTATTTCTCCATTAATTTTCTCCGTTAGTTTCATCTACTTTTTCGTAGACTCTTGCCTCTTTTCCCGTTCGTTTTCGTCTAAATTTTGTCTAAATTTTTGTCAGATTTTTTGTCTCCTTTCTCGGCAAACAGTTCCTATTTATATTGTTCGTTTCATTTGTGGCACTAAAGATAATATAATGTTTCCCACTTCTCTTTATCCAGGCATTTCCCGACTGTTCCCATTTTACCTTTGACAGATGTCGAGATATGCCCTGTTTTTTTTGTTATGCTGACTTTTCCTGTCATTTTGATATCTTTGACAAACTGTCAAGATACGACTTTTCCCATGTTTCTGTTTTTTTGGAATTTGAAATTCCTCCTTTGTTTGCACTTTTAATTAACAATGACCTTTGCTTTAATTTCTTGTTTGTTTTATTTTATTTGATATGTTGGGACAGGAAGAATAAAATATCCTTTCTAAAACCAAATTTTTCTTTTATTGTCTTAATTGAGCATAGGGTATCCGGACTTCTTGTCCCCGGACGATTCATCCACGGACGACTCATTCAGTGGACTGTTCACCTAGTGGACTTTTCGAAAAGTACCTAGAACCCATAGGGTATCCGGACTTTTCGTCCTTGGACGATTTATCCACGAACTGTTCATCTAATTTCATATTAGAAAAAAGAAATAAAAAAATAAAAATAAATTAATTTACAAATTTACTAACATATTTAAATCAAAGGAACTAAAAAAGAACTAAATTGAATTTAATAGTTGAACTATTAAATTTGTGAACTGTGCGACAAATGTGTAATTGCCTTAAGACATATAGACACATTTGTTCTTCCGTATCCTGCAACAGAATGTCTGACTCTGCAAACCAAGTCACGATATTTTTTGATGCCAATTTCCTGGATTCCATTTGCTCCTTGCATGAATGCTGCCTACTGTTTCTGGCAATCTTTCTCCAGTTCTTCGATCACCAACCAGATTAGGGAAACTCAGCAGATATATCTTTCTCATTTTTCATTTCTTTTTACTTCCCCAGGAAATTTACTTATTTATTATATTATTTAGTATTTAGGTAAGTAGGGTAACAAGTGGAGCCGAGAACAAAGACATATGACTCATCATTTAACGAACAAAGACATATGATTTATCACCCTTTCCATGAGTGTATCTGTGAGCCCATTTCTTATATCCAAGCCCCTTACTCTCATCTTTGAATTAACATATTACTAAGTCAAGATTTCTTGAATACAAAGGATGGTTAGAGTCATAGAGTATCCAAAAGATTATCTGAAATCGTTGCAGGTAGAAGTGTACTTAACTTGCAATTCTTAATTTCAAGGAAGAAAGAGTCAGTGTCGCCAGCAACAATGTCAATCTTACAATTGAATTGATTTCGATATTTAGCTAATTCAAGATACTGAAGCTGATACATCCTTAGTTAAGATAGATCTAGAACTGATTGCCCTATATAACTAGGCCTATCTAAACAAATTAAATCTTTATTCAGAAGTGCTGCAATCAGCTCGTCATTAATACACTTTCTAAAAGACAGCTTTGAAGAATATGTAATCATTTTTTCTGCAGAATTACATAATCTCAAATTCATCCGTTTTTTAAGATTTTCCACGGATTTCCCATGAAGATTATTATTTAAAAGCTTAAAGTAGTTCTTATCTAGATTATTGGTTGAATCAGCTCTCAAAGAAGTGTTTGTATCAATGTACTTTAAAGGTCATAGTCTGCTTAAACCTTTTAGCTCTATGAATCTTAACAATCTTAACACCAAGAGAAACAAACATTTTGAGATGTATCCAATGTATCCAATGTATCCAACTACTCAACTTTCGAATACGGTGGACACATCTTTTGAGGTGCCACTGGGAAATTATCCAAAAACTCATGTATACTTTCAAGAATATCGATATCAACTTTCATAGTGTAACCATATGGAAGCATTCAATATTTGTACTCATACACTCATCCGAAACCGAATCAAGATTATTATTTACCCAACTAAAATCACCGAAAGGAAGACTTTGGCTAGGAGCCCAACCATACAGATTGTTATTATCAATATATAACAATTCTGTATCATCAGAGGTTTTAACATAATGTTTGTTAACAAATGTTAACCCACCTCTGATTCCTCCTTCGTAGAAATTATACATTCCCATATCAATAAGAAGTTCAATTGGTTCTTTCAATGTGTTTAAAGCAGAGGCCCAACTCATTCCGGGATACCGTAAAAATTTAAGGGATCTAAACCGTTGTGTACAATGCTCTTAGAACTAAATTGTTGAAAAAAGTCCGCAAGAAGAAATACATCTAATTTCAAGTAGATCATCATATAATCTAACACGTTATTACAATTATTCTCATTCCAGATCTGTTGAACTCTCAAATATGGTGATTCAGTCACTTCAGGCCAAATTGGAGGTAATTCGAAAGTTATTTCCAAGATTTCGAAACTTTTTGCGAAATTAAGAGGAAAGATACTTTTACAACCCATTAATGAACCAGTGAATACATAATCAGTCAGAGGAAAGCTCGAAAGAGTTTTTACTGCATTATTTAATGATGCGCTAATGAATTGATAACTATCAATAACCCTAACTGATAATATTTTAATATGTGCTATCAATGATATAAATTTTTCCGTGGAAGTTGGAATTATATTTAAATTCCAAGAAGGAAAACTACTTACACCATATTTCAAAATGTTATGAAGGTCATACCCCTTCAAGTTATGAAAGATAGTGGGTAAATGTCTACGAATTCTCCTAGAAAGATTACAGAAGCGACAGGCTGCACCAAGATAATGACCAGAAAAGTGATCGTGATCTCTCTCGTGATCTCTCGTTACAAAGATAACAATTCAATCAAGTCCTAAACTTTCGTTCCTCATTAAACGATAAAGTAGACATGGGAGTATTACCATGAATTTCAAAATACGGTAGGGTTATTGTGTCAGCAATTTCCTCAATCTTACTCAAAAATTCAAAGACACAATTTGAATCAATGAAACTATGATAGGATTTAATAATATTAAAATTATTAATTAATATTGTCCGGCTGATATTGGTAGATGCTTTTGGTGATATCTTATGTCACTGGCTAAAATTAACTCAAAGTCAGCTTAAATTACAAATGGTGGTTACTGTTTTTGAGAAAGCATCAAAATCGTTCCTACCTGATTTTTAATACATAAAGCATAATGACTGTCAAAAGCATCCTGCAAACGAAAACCATTAAGACATCTAGGGCACCATTGACATTGAATTCTTACACTAACTATATCATTAATATGGGAATTCATTAGGCGTTGTAAGTTAATAACAGCGGTATAATGATATTAGCCATCATCTTCGAGGAGTAAAAGATATAATGGATCAACACCAGTCACTTTAGTACAATGAATGATATCCAAATGAGGATGATGAGGAACAAAATCATCATTTTAATTATCATCATTATTAATAACGGTTGGGTTATAAGACAATAAGGTCAACCATAACATTTATCCTCCAGTAACACACTCAACATTAATTATCCCATATCTAACTACCATAAAAATTACCCTTAAAAGGTTTTTTATTATAATTATTCCTTATTTCATAAATAAGTTCAGTTTGTTTAGTTTTATCTCTAATATTATTTATAATTAAGGGTTTGTCGTATTTATTTGGGAAAATTGAAGTGTGAACCTTAGAGATTTCATTGAGACCTATTTCAGGAGTTATGTCATTGTTATTCAGTTGTATGGTTAGGTTATTAAGGAAGTTCTTATATTTATTAATATTGTCATTCAGTAATCTGTCATTTATGATTTTAATAATAATTTCTCTTTATTGTGATTTTATTAAATTAATGTTAGGTTTGGAAATCAAATTACTATTTCTGTTAAGGCAAAGTGCAAAGTGGCAGATATAAAAACTTGAGTCTTGTATTGTACACGTATGGTATTGTAGCTCGGTTGCTGTAATTATTATAGGTGAGATGATGTTTTGTATATTTAGTATTGTGTTTAGTATATCATTAGTTATTATTTCATGTTTATTAGTGCTGTGTCCGCAAGTAGGGTCTATAAGGGTGGCTAGTTTTCTAAGTTTATTGAAGTAAAACAATGCCCATGTATTTCCCGTTAAATTAAGTGGGAAAATTATTTCATACCATAAAAGCTGAATTCAACTTAAAACGAAGCTTTGGAATTTTTAGATTCTCACAGGGCTAACCCCCCTTATAATTTCCAAGCATCAAATATTTTTTTACCCGTAGCATTTACGTAAGATTGCCAGTAATAAAATGACCTAAAAGTACCTTCCGGATTGTAATCAATAA